>MDKF010919511.1:0-71971 GCA_026770625.1 Nicotiana glauca | reverse complement strand
TTTCAAATTGTTTATACTTCCTATGTGCAAACTTTGCTTGTTTATTCCTACTCTTCTTAAAGTCACAATTAAGCACAGTCGAGAACCACACTAGTGGATCTTGAGGGGTGCCTAACACCTTCCCCTCGAGATAATCTCAAGCCCTTACCCGAACTCTGGTCTTCCTTCAAAAATGTTCTTGTTTTCTTTAAGCGTCCTAATGCACTATAATCATTAGGTGGAGACTATTCAAAATCCATAACCCGATTCCTCAAAAGGGAATAAGAGTTATTTTGTCCATAATATCATAAACCCGATTTCGCTTCTTTTTTGGGGGGGGGGGGGGAAGAGGGGCATCGACAAATCTTTGTCAATGAAACTTCTCTTCGGTATCAAATGTCTCACCGACCACCACTCCCTAAACTTATGATATGCCACCTGGCTCACAAACTTATCCTCCCAAACTTCGGGCCTTCTAGTTTGGGCAATGCCTCCCACCTAAGGCTCACCACCCTCAGGTACCTCCTCATCTCCCTGAACCTCCTCCTCACCTCCGTCTGCACCCTCCTCGGATAGTGAAGTTGTGGGGGAGGTGGAGTACTCACCACTACCGGCTGCTGAGCCCTCAGAAGACTCTGTAGGAATATGCTCTGGTGATTGGGCAGTGGATGATGGTGGAGGAGTGTCGGCTGTCAATCTAAAACTCGTGACGATATGAGTTGGCACCGAGTCTAAGGAGATGTCTTGGGATGGCGCATACTCACTCCCCGATTGATCACAGGCTCTGTCAGCTGCCTTAATTTCTTCTTCTTTATATTTTGACGAGCATGGGGAGTGAGTTTAACCAATCTCTGCTTTCCTCCCCAGGAGGAATCACCTCTCCCAGGTTGTTTTGAGCCTTTACCTTGTTGTTTAACCATTGTCTGCAAGCACAAGCATCTAACTTTGTTAGTATCAATAGAAGCAGTGAAACATATGTGCAGAATAAATTGCAGAACAGAAGCAGACAGTTGTAGACACAGTTGCAGAACATGGCATGTGTGGACCGCACAAAAAGTCAGTGTGGTCGCACTGAAGCCACCGCGGACAACACAAAAATGACCGCGGTCCGCACAGGTATAAGGTCCCAAAAATAAGCTCTCTGAATCTCACCACCGCGGACCGTACAAAGTAGTACCGCGGTCGCACTGGACAAAGGTCATCTTTTAGAAGTTCAACACCGTGGTCCGCACAAAGTGGAAGTGCGGCCGCACTGGGGCACCGCGGACCGCACAAGAATGACCGCGGTCTGCACAGGTTGCCTAGTCTTGATACTGAGTTAGGGTTTTGGGATTTTGTTATTAAGTTAAATCTTTCACCTAATTAGGGTCCCTACTCAATTACCCAGTCCATTATACTCACCAAATCCACAAAAATTACCATTTAAACTAACAAAATCTAATAATCAGAGAAATAAGGGGAGAAGAAGAAGTACAAGCTAAGAGAAATGAAAATAACATGTAATTACACAATTAAACTAAGAAGAGTTGAGTGAAATGTTACCAAATATTGAAGATGAAGTGCAGTTAATCAATGTGAATCAAGAATTACGGTCTAGGGAAGATAGTGAACAGTAACAAGATGCTCTGAGGTTCAAGTTTGCGAAAAGGGTAAAAGTAGCCCTTGGGGTCTATTTATAGAAAAACCCCTGGGGCCCATTCTCACCTACCAGTGCGGCAGTATAAAATGGACCGCGGTCCGCACTGGTGTATTATTATTAGTTCCAACTCAGTAACCCACCGCAGTCCGCAAAAAGTGGACCACGATGGTTCACCGCGGACTGCACCAAATCAACTGCGGCCGTGGTGGAAAACTTCAGATAGCAATTTTGTTACCCTTTTGCCAATGCAGACCGCATAAAGTGTAGTGCAGCCGCACTGGAAACTTCAAAAAACTGAACGATTTTGCGATTATGTCCTGCACTGCATCAAATCAATCCCTGCAACATCTCACAACTAGTTAGCCTAAAAATCAATCCTATACTACCAAGAAAATCAAAGAAAACAAAAAGAAAAACACATGGGTTGCCTCCCAAGAAGCGCCTGATTTAACGTAGCGGCACGACTCGGGTTACCAACACATCATTTGAAATGAACAACAGCCACCACATAGCTATCATCAAACTTCCCAAGATATTGCTTGACATGGTGCCCATTCACTGTAAATACTTCACCACTTTTGTTCTTCAAATCTAGAACTCCACTTTGATTTCAGCTTTCCCGGAAACAACCTTAGACGAGAGTTGAACAAGAGGACCAAATCACCAACTTTGAACTCCTTTCCACGAGTATATTTGTTATGAAGGTACTTCATCTTTCCCTTATACAAGGGCGAACTAGAGAATGCATGGAACCAAAATTCCTCAAGTTCATTGAGTTGTTCAACACGAAGATTGGCCGCAACATCCCACTCAAGATTAAGCTTCCTCAAGGCCCACATGGCCTTATGCTCCAACTCCACTGGTAAATGACATGCTTTCCCAAACACCAACCGGTACAGTGACATACCAATTGGGGTCTTGTAAGCGGTATGGTAAGCCCATAGAGCATCATCTAACGTTTTAGACCAATCAGTCCTATTAGAATTAATAGTTTTGGACAAAATGCTCTTGATCTCCCTATTAGATACTTCAAACTGGCCACTTGCTTGAGGATGATAAAGCGTAGAGACTTTATGGTTGACACCATACTTGGAAAGCAAGGCATCAAAAGCTCTATTACAAAAATGCGATCCTCCATCACTAATGATTGCCTGAGGTGTACCAAACCTTGTGAAAATGCTCTTCTTTAGAAATGTCACCACACTCCTAGCTTCATTGTTGGGCAAGGCCACGACCTCAACCCACTTTGACACAAAATCAACCGCTACAAGAATATAAGTGTTACCACACGAGCTAACAAAAGGGCCTATAAAATCGATACCCCATACATCAAAGATATCAACCTCAAGAATTATGTTTAGAGGCATCTCATCTTTCTTGGAAATCCCGCCCGCTCGTTGACATTGATCACATCTTTTTACTAGATCACTTGTATCTTTGAAAAAGGTTGGCCAATAAAAACCACAACTCAATACTTTCGAAGCCGTTCTCACCCCTCCATGATGGCCACCATAGGGTGAGGAATGACAAGCCTCTAGGATGCTAAATTGCTCTCCCTCCGAGGCACACCTTCGAATCACACCATCCGTGTATATCTTAAACAAGTATGGTTCATCCTAATAGAAGTCCAGACTATCTCGTTTGAGCTTCTTCCTTTGGTTAGAAGAGAGCTCACACGGGATGATGCCAGTCATAATGAAATTAGCAATGTCCGCAAACCATGGCATATGACACATCGACACAGAAAGTAGTTGCTCATCGGGGAATGTATCAATGATCTCTAGGCCATCACATGGCCTTCCTTCCTCCTCCAAGCGGTACAAATCATCCGCGACTTGGTTCTCACTACCTTTCCGGTCTACTATTTCCAAATCAAACTCTTGAAGTAGAAACACACATCTCATCAATCTTGCCTTGGAGTCTTTCTTTGACATCAAGTATCTAAGGGCGGCATGATCGGTGTGCTCAATGACCTTAGACCCCATAAGATACGGTCGGAACTTTTCCATGGCAAAAACTATGGACAACAATTCTTTCTCGATAACTGTGTAGTTCCTTTGAGCCTCGTTCATGGTCTTGCTTGTGTAGTAAACTGGGTGAAACATTTTGTTAACCTTTTGACCCAAAATAGCCCCAACCGCACCGTCACTTGCGTCGCACATGAGATCGAAGGGTAAGCTCCAACATGGTGCGGTAATGATCGGGGTAGTGGTCAACTTATGCTTGAGAAGTTCGAAGGCCTCCATGCATTTCTCATCAAACACAAACTTAGCATCTTTCTCTAGAAACTTGCAAAGGGGATTCACAACCTTCGAAAAATCCTTGATAAACAGCCGGTAGAACCCCGCATGTCCAAGAAAACTCTTCACCCCTTTGACAGAATTGGGGGGAGGGAGCCTTGAAATCACCTCAATCTTGTCTTTGTATACTTCAATCTCATGCTTAGAAATTTTGTGACCCAACACTATACTCTCTTCAACCATGAAGTGGCATTTTTCCCAATTAAGAACGAGATTAGTTTCTTCACATCGGGCCAAGACTCTATCCAAATTCCCCAAACACTCTTCAAATGAATCACCAACCATGCTAAAATCATCCATAAAGACCTCCAAAATGTCTTCCACCATGTCGGTGAAAATAGCCATCATGCATCGTTGAAAGGTTGCCGGAGCATTGTACAACCCGAACAGGATCGGGGAGAAAGAAAAAGTACCATATGGGCAGGTGAATGTATATTTTCTTGGTCCTCCGGAGCGATTAAGATTTGATTATACCCCTATTAGCCATCCAAAAAGCAATAAAAAGCATGCCCGCTAGGAGATCAAGCATTTGGTCAAGGAATGGCAAAGGGAAATGATCTTTTCGGGTCACCTTATTCAGTTTTCGGTAGTCAATTCATACCCTCCATCTGGTAACGGCCCGAGTGGGAATAAGTTCATTATTATCATTTGTCACCACAGTCATCCCACCCTTCTTCGGCACATATTGCACCGGAGAAGTCCATGAGCTATCAGAGATAGGGTACACAACCCCGGCAACGACACCAAAAAGTTGATCGCAGCCAACTCTGCACTACTAAAAAGTAGCGAGAGAGGGTCGCAATAGCTTTTACCCATTTTGTGGGTCGGGATCGATTCCATAGAGAGCTAGGATTGGAGTCGAGTATCTATTTAGCTTAGGATTGCGTATATTCTCTTAATCGATCTTCCATTCATTTTTGGCCTTTTCTATATAAAACTACTAATATCAAACTACAAATTAAGATTGAAACTAGATTATTCTAAGATTAGATTGCTACAATTTGTATCTAATAGTATAAAGGGCACTAGGGTAGTGACCTTCACCTAGGTGGCTAATTGACGAGTAATTGCATCTAAGGCACGATTGACATGATTGGGGAAATATGTTATACCTACTCTACACCTCTCGGTAGAAAGAATAGTTTTGCCTAATTGACTCTCTCGAGATCAATTGGGTATGCATATTTGCCCTAGCAACTATGGTTCAAGTCGGCTAATTACTCTCTCGAGGTTTAACCCTTTAATTGGGACTATCAAATTCCTTGAGTCCATCCCAATTCCTTGTTGAGTCAATTTTGGAGACTTGGGCTCTCTTTCTCAAGAGCCAAGTCAACTTAGAACAAACTAGTGTTTGCAACCACCAGTTCATAAATTAAACCATAAAATTGACCCAAATAACAAACACCCATAATCAATCTAACCTTAAATCACAACACCCATCAATTACCCACACTAGGGTTGAGTTACAACCCTAGCTAATGGGTTTAGCTACTCATGCTTGAAGATAAAAATAGAGAAATAGGTGAAGAGAAAGACATATTAATTAATTACTAATGTAAATACAGAGTTTCAATGATTAAAACTAAGCAAAAGTGCCAAATTAAGAAATGGCTTCTCACAAGCATAGCTGCTATTCTAAATTAACTGATACCCTAAAAATGGAAAAAGGTTCTATTTATACTAGGTTGGAAAACCTAGACAAAAATACCCATGCAGGGTTTGTGCGGGCCGCACAAAATGGACTTCGGCCATACTAGGCTCTTGGACTTGAAGTCTTGGCTCTCTGAACTCAGGCTCCACGGACCGCGCATAGTGGAACGCGGCCGTGGAGGCAGCTAGCACGGTCCGCAGAGAGTCGACCGCGGACTGCATATGCTTGATGATATGCTCTGGACATCTCTTTGGAGTTTCTTCCACAGACCGCGTATAATGGTAGTGTGGCCGCGGAGTCTTCAGTACGGACCATGCAAGATCGACTGCGGCCGCACTGCCTTGAAGCTTGTTTTGCCAACTCTCTGAATCCCTCTAGTGCGGACTGGACAAAATGTAGTACAGCCGCACTAGACCTGTTTGTCCTGAGTTTGCCTTGTCTTTGGTACTTGAGCAGGTTTCACTCCTTTTGAGCCGAACTTTGACATTTCGTCACTTTGTCGATCAAACCTGCAATCAAGCACAACTTATGAGCCTTTTGGGACTATTTTGTAAGAATTTATAATCAAAGCATAAGCAAGAAGGAGCATAAAACACGTCAAAATCCCTAGTTATCAACTCCCCAACCATTCCATCATAACTTGGGATGAGTTGGAAGATACGTTTATTACTAAATTCTTCTCACCTGGGAATATGGCGGCACTTCAAGATGAGATATTGGCTTTCAAGCAAGAACCCACGGAACCTTTGCATGAGATTTGGGAGCGGTTTAGAACAATGGTGAAATAATGCCCAAACAACGATATGACCGAGGCGATGATTCAACAAACCTTCTATCGGGGCATCAATACTACAAATCAATACATAGTCAATCAATTGGCTGGGGGTAATTAGTTGCCTTATAACGAAGCCTGTGAGATTCTTGATGAGATGGCGGATACATCCTCCACATGGCAAAGTAGAGCCAATGTTCCTCAAGGTGACCCTTGTCGCACCTCCTTTTTCCTACTACACCCCGGGAGGGGTATAATAAAGGGAGTTTTTCAAAATTAGGACAATCGAAATAGGATTCATTTATTAAAATATTGAGAGTCGCCACTTGGGAGATTTATGGTGTCCCAAGTCACCGGTTGAATCCCGAATCGAGGAAAATAATGACTCTATTTAACAGTCTGCGAACCAAAAATTCGAGTAAGGAATTCTGTTAACCCGGGAGACTGTGTTAGGCATTCCCGAGTTCTGTGTTTCTAGCACGGTCGCTCAACTGTCATATTCGGCTTAAATTATCTGATTTTGAACAATTATGAACCTATGTGAAAATTTTAACATTTTTAATGCCTTTATTGTTTTTTTTCTTATTAATAAAGATTGCAACGTTGTTAAAACATGTTTCGAACCACATCACATAAATGCACCCGTGATTTTCGACATAATTTAACTTCGTTGGAATTTGGATTTGGGTCACATAAATGTGCACCCAAGTTTAAGAAGGTAAAATTATTAAATAACGTGCCTAAAGCAACTAACGCGTTGTTAACTTTGCGGGAGGCCATGGAAGTTCGCTAAATGGCACGTCCCGAGTTCTAAATATTTTAAAGAACTAATTAAAGAGGGACACACAATTATCATTTTGGTTTGGAGTGGCGCACCTCAATTTATTTTAATTAAGGCATTTCTACACTAATTCGCGAGGGCCATAAACTATTTGCGTTATGCAATATGGCTCGCCTCTATCGACTAAAGAGAATTCAATTATCTAGGAATTAAAGGGTTAAGATCATGCTAAGGTTCAAATTGATGGAATATAATAAAGCTAATGATTTGAAGTCACCATCCAGGCCCAATGTGAGGCCTAATATCCCACAGTCACAGGGCATTCGGAATTACATTTTAGCCATAGTCCAGCAACAGTTAATGCAAACTATTGGGCCTGGCAGGCAAGTCCCATGCATCAAAGCAACACCTTCTCTTGAAAGTGGCCCAACATCTAATATTTCCAAAAGAAACAAACTCTGGCAGGCTTGAAATTGGCCATGAGACTCAAGATAGAGTCTAATTCAACGCCAAATTTCCACAAGTCATGGGTCTAAAGTATATTTCTATTAACCAGCGGTCTAGCAGATACAACAGAGGTTCAAACTTATATTTTAATTTTTAACTTTAATTGCACAAAGCAAACCCAAGGAATTAACACTTAGATCATACATGTAACAGTTCCAAACAGTAAAACGCTACAAATCCCTCTAGATACAAAACAAAACTTCAAACACATCTTGATAAAACAGTTAAATGATGATAATACTAGACTGCTGAAACTATAACACGCATGTACCAAATTAGCGACATATACCAATCCTGAAATTACAGGAAGCTATTTCATCTTTAAGAATCGTTAACAACTTAGAAATCACACTTGACATGCTTTGCACGATCTAGTCTTTAGAAGTTTGGAACAGTCTATTTGTTATTACAAGTTCAAATCTAAACCTAATAAATGATCTACAGCATTGATGATGCAAAAGTCTATCTATGGTAAATAAATTGCAGCATATTGAAAGAACACACAAGGAAACTTAATCAATCAGTCATTAAGGAATAGGCAGCATTTATCATTCATCTTCAAGTGTGACTACAGAACTTGCAACCTAGCCTTTCATATGTTGTTCAGGGATTGAAGCATACCTGGATAAACAACAACAAAGAAAAGAATGAGGAAAGCAGCAGTAACAGCAACAAATCAGTCCCAAGGATCATAGGTAATCCACTTCAAACATTGCAGTTTGACAAACCCCAAAAATCCAGGAAAATAAGGACCAATGTAATAGTAACTCTATTGCAAACTCCAAACCAAACTAAATAGAATAAATGGAACAATAAAATTTTACACTATACTGTATTTTTTTGGGCACCAGTAACTCTTTCACGTTTGTTATGTGTATATCAGAATGTATATGGATGTTCTAGCTCTCAACTCCTCTTCCCTTTTTTAGACTCAACCTCTCTCTGTTCTCTAAGGTCCCCCTCCAGCTCTTAATGTTCACCCCTGTATTTATATTCAAACTTTAAACCCCTTTCCAGCTCTTAAGAGCATTTTTCAATTAAGAAAGTGTTTTACCCCCATGTTATTCTCTGACCTTCCTACTACTGAATGTCAGTTCCATTATTAAACCTCTTTTCCCCTTATTAAATTCGACTGGTATGGGCAGCCTGTATTTTAATCCTAGCGTGCCCGATAAACCAGTGCCGACATACCACTAATCGTAAACCATTTGATTTCTTTAATTATCCCTTAACCCTTTCATTAATCAATAGGCCCCAAAACTGAACTAACAAGTATGATACACATTCGAAAAATAGACCAGTTGGTTTAAAATGACAGCCAAAAACAACAACAATTTCGAGTAACTTCAAACAAAAGATCCAACCAGCTACGAAATTTAGACTAATGAACAAAACTGTTTATCAAATTAAAAGGGAAAGGTTCCTAACATATGCTTAAAGAAAGAAGAGACTGATGAAAACTAGACCAAATAAAAAAGTTCGCAAGATAAGGGAGAAATAGATGACAAAGACAAACAAAATAGTACACAAAATTTAAACAAAACAAACAAAAAAAAATGGATAAAGGGATACCTCAGAAATTTAGACCGGACCTAAATTTGTTCTTGAATCGAAACTTCAATTTTTGAATTTGAAGTCAAAATGGACCTTAATCGAGTGTTCTCGATTGAGAACACACGACTAAGGTCGATTACGACCTCAATTTTCCAACTTCGTAGCAATCCCGCGGTTTGGGTTTTTTAGGGTTCGTTCACTCGAATCTAAATTCGAAAGATCCCAGCCTAGTTCGAAGGAAAATGGTGATAGATTAGGGATGAGGGAGGTTGGGTGGACATTTGGTGTTGATTTGGGGATGAGTAGAGGTGGCACCGCATTATCGGAGAATTTTGGGGCGGCGCTAGGGTTCATGGCTTTAGATTGGATATTCGACACGTTCCAGGAACATTCGAAGGAAGAGGGGTTTGGATTTGGGATGAGGAGGTGCTGATGGTCATTTGGTGTTATTTTGGTGGCCATCGGAGATGGTGCCACCGGACACAGTGGAGTGGCTGTTAGGGTTTTGATTATTCGAGGAGGTAGGCTGGGATTCGAATGAAACTGAGGGTGGAATGGAGATGGGAGGTTATGGTGATCACACGTTGTAAATTTGGGGTTGGTTGGGCCACCGGAACCGCCATGAGGCAATTTCCGATGGGCGTAGGGGCAAGGCAGCGAGAGACAGGGTTGTCTCTGAGTTGTTAGAGATGATATATGGTGGGGACTCTAAGGGGGCAGGGTCTATTCAGAGGTATATATACGAGATGGGTGAACGAATCTAGGTCGTTCGATCTGATGAGATCAATGGCTTGGATCAATTCATAAATAGAAACGACATCGTTTTGTATCATCAAGACCAGATCGGTCTTTGGATGGGAACGGGTCGGGGCGTGGGGGGATCATACTAGACCGTTCGATCAAATGAAACGAACTGTTCAGATCAACAAGCTTGAAACGATGCCGTTTCTTCGATGCTGGAGGCGGACTGGACCGTTCGATCTAAGGAGATCGACGGTTCGGATTGAGTGTGACCAAAACGACGTCGTTTGGGGGTGAGGGCAAGGCTGGACCAGGTATGGGGCTAGGTTTGGGCTGGTTTGGGTTGGTTTTAGGTGTATTTGGTTTGGGCTGGGGATAAATGGCCCAAATTCGATTTTCCTCAATTCTTTTCCTTTCCCTTTTATTTTAAAAATTCTAATAAAATAAAACACAAACCTAGATTAATTATAAAACTAAATCAACTTAAAAATACTAATTATCTCTAAACAATAAATATCACAAACACTTAAATACCAAATCACATAATTTGAATAACGAAAATGCAAAGTGCATTATTATTTTTTATGTTTTCTTCATTTTATAAAAATAAATAATTTACTACTTAACATAAAAATTATAAAATTGAGACCTGAATGCCAACGCAACCTATTTTTGTATTTTTTTTCATTAATTTAGACAGAACAAACATGCATAGACAAATGCAACCAATAACACAAAATACCACGAAAATTCATAAAATTGCACACAAAGGAAAGTTATTTTATTTGAATTCTTTGGGAGTAATTCACATAGGGCAAAGATTACGTGCTCACAGCTGCCCCTCTTTGACCGAAAACACGAAGAGTTTTCGTGCAAAGATAAAGTGAGCGGATACGAGCAATTTTTGCCCGTTTGAACACTCCGTGTGAAGCATTTTTGAAAGATTTTGACCGAACCTGTGCTTCAAAAGGTCTCCTACATATCTTTGGCTATAAAGGAATCAGGTCAATGTAGTTCGGGAAGTTTTGGTAGCTGGGACTACCATGAAGCTGTGTTTACTGTTGTTGCTGCTGCTGCTGCTACTTGCTGACCCCTTATTATACCATGCTACAAGAAAAATAAAGAAACTAGACTAGACTATAGTCTATGAATTACAAAATCCTATCTGGACCTTCAAACTTGCTCTTTTATTTCTTGTTGCCTTGTTGTCTTGTACTCTCTTATAGCAATTCCTTTGTTGTCGCCTTGCGCCGATCTCCTGACTTGAATTATATTCCTCTATTCTCCAGGCGGGCTCCTGACTTCAACATCTTGAAATGATCCTATGTTACACGAGTGGGTTCCTAACTTCAAAACCTTAAAATGTACACCTCTGTTCTTCAGGCGGGCTCCTGACTTCAAAGCTTTAAAAAGTACACCTCTGTTCTCCAGGCGGGCTCCTGACTTCAAAACATTTACAATTACACCTTTGTTCTCCAGGCGGGCTCCTGACTTCACAACTTTAACAATTACACCTCTGTTCTCAGGGCGGGCTCCTGACTTCACAACTTTAACAATTACACCTCTGTTCTCCAGGCTGGCTCCTGACTTCACAACTTTAATAATTACACCTCTGTTCTCCAGGCGGGCTCCTGACTTCACAACTTTAAAAATGACACCTCTGTTCTCCAGGCGGGCTCCTGACTTCACAACTTTAAAAGGTACGCCTCTGTTCTCCAAGCGGGCTCCTGACTTCAAAACTTTAAAAATTACACCTCTGTTCTCCAGGCGGGCTCCTGACTTCAAAACTTTAAAAATTACACCTCTGTTCTCCAGGCGGGCTCCTGACTTTACAACTTTAAAAATTACACCTCTATTCTCCAGGCGGGCTCCTGACTTTACAACTTTAAAAATTACACCTATGTTCTCCAGGCGGGCTCCTGACTTCACAACTTTAAAAATTACACCTCTATTCTCTATGCGGGCTCCTGACTTCACAACTTTAACAATTACACCTCTGTTCTCCAGGCGGGCTCCTGACTTCACAACTTTAACAATTACACCTCTGTTCTCCATGCGGGCTCCTGACTTCACAACTTTAAAAATGATACATCTATCCTCCAGGCGGGCTCCTGACTTCAAAATTTTAACAGTTACACCTCTGTTCTTCAGGCGGGCTCTTGACTTTACAAATTTAAAAACTATATCTCTATTCTCCAAGCGGGCTCCTGACTTCACAATTTTAACAATTGCACCTCTGTTCTTCAGGCGGGCTCCTAACTTTACAACTTTTAAAATGACACCTCTGTTCTCCAGGCGGGCTTCTGACTTCAAAACTTTTAAAATTACACCTCTGTTCTCCAGGCGGGCTCCTGACTTTACAACTTTAAAAATTACACTTCTGTTCTCCAGGCGGGCTCCTGACTTCACAACTTTTACAATTACAAAGAAAATTTTCTGCCCCAGTTTTGTGGCTGTTTGGTACTTGCTCTCTTTCCGCGGAAAATTTTCTCCGCTATCAACAACATTTCCTGCCCTGTTTCAAACACAAAGAAAAATTAGTCAGTTTATGGTGTGGTGATTGGATGTAATGCTCCTGCTGGGTATGGTTTTCCCTTCTTTCCTTTCCATATTGAGTTTTGTCCGACGGCCTCGAGCTCGGTCGAGAATTTCCGACCCTCTGACTAACCCTTTCCCAATTGTTGCTTTCCCACTTCTAGTCTTTCTTATTTGATACCATTCCTTTCACGGAATCTTGGACCATTCCATCATTCGAATTTCCAATGACACCTTTCACGTCTCATCATATCATCGTCGACCTGTCCTAGCCACACTTCACTTGGCACCATATTGGAAACTGGTAGTAAGCTTTGAAATTCCTTTTTATTTGTTAGACTCAAATTATTATTGAAAAAGCCTTAGCCAAAAGAAAAGAAATGCGATGATTTCATAAGAAAAAAAGATAAAAAGGAAAATCTCCCTTTAGAAGACCGTTTGAGAAAAGAAAAAGGACTTATCTGAATGGGATAACCGATTCCCAATGATCATGTTGTGCATTTTGGATTAACCAACCCAGTCTATTCAAGTCAATCAATTTCCAGTTGTCTTGCTCCTGCCTCAAAATTCTCACAATTCAATTCTCTACTAAATTCTATCTTTGTTCTGCTTGATGCCTCGACGGATTTCTGCCGTCAACTTGTATATTCCTTTCTCATTTCCTTATCGCCTTATGATGCCCTTGCGGGTTTTCACTAACAAGACTCTCTTATTTCGAATTTCTCTCAGCTTACGTCGTCTTACAGTGCCCTTGCGGGTTTTCACTAATAAGACTCTCTCATTTTTTATTCTTCTTGCTTAAAACCGGAGTATTGCCCCCTGATATGCATTATCTATACTTGCTTGACTTGGCACCCCTCAAAGACTGATCGGGAGGTCTTTCTTTGGATGTTAATATGGGTTCTTGGATAGGTTTGGAAAGAAAAGGGTATCGAAAAGTTCAAACCAAATCCAACGGGTTAGAATTACAACTTTTGGAACCAACCTTCTCATTTCAAACATAACCTCTGCCCCAGTTCATTGCTTGGGGATCTTTTGAGTTTTACTTCCCTATGACCGAGCCGTGAAGCTCCCTACGTATCGTTAAGAGGAATCAGGTCAAACGTAGTTCACCCGAATTCCTTGTTGTTACAGTTTTTCTTTTTCATTTATTATATTTTTTCTTTTGTCTTCCTTTTCTTATTTTTTCTTTTTCTTTTCTTTCTTCTCTTTTCCTTTATTCTTGGCTATTGATTCCAAAAGAGGGGTATGAAATTAAATAAATAAGGATCAAAAGGGTGAACAAAGGGTAAAGTTTTTAGATAGCAGAACAAATTGCCTTCATCATTTCAACCTTCGAGATAATGCCAAGTACAAACAATCAGTGATTTTACAAAAGAAATCATACATAATATCTCTTGACTGCATCAGAATTGATGGCCATATCTATGAATTTTCCTTCAATATCTGTTAAACATAAAGCGACATTGGACAATACTCTAGTTACAATGAACGGTCCTCGCCAGTTCGGGGTGAACTTGCCCTTTGCTTCAGCCTGATGTGGAAAGATCTGTTTCAACACTTGCTGCCCCACTTCAAACCTCCTGGGACGCACCTTCTTGTTATATGCTCTTGTCATCCTCTTTTGATACAATTGGACATGATATACTGCTGCCAGTCTTTTATTCATCAATTAAACTCAACTGCTCCAGACGGGTTTTGACCCACTCATCATCATCGATCTCAGCCTCGGTGACAATCCGAAGAGACGGGACTTCGACTTCCGCAGGGATCACTGCTTCAGTGCCATATACCAATAGATAAGGAGTTGCACCTACTGAATTACGAACAGTAGTGCGATAACCCAACAACGCAAATGGTAGCTTTTCATGCCATTGCCTGGAACTTTCTACCGTTTTGCTCAGTATTTCTTTATGTTCTTGTTGGCTGCCTCAAGTGCTCCATTCGCCTTAGGACGATATGGGTAGAATTGCGATATGTAATCTTAAGTTGCTGACATACTTCTTTCATCAAATTGCTGTTAAGATTAGCACCATTATCTGTGATGATTACCTTCGGGATTCCAAATTGATAGATGATATTGGAGTGTACAAAATCAACTACTGCCTTCTTGGTTACAGACTTGAAAGTTCTAGCCTTAACCCATTTGGTAAAATAATCAATAGCCACCAGAATAAACCTGTGCCCGTTGGATGCTGCTGGATCAATGGGTCCAATGACGTCCATGCCCCAAGCAACAAAGGGCCACGGTGTCGATATTGTGTGCAATTCCGATGGCGGAGAGTGAATCAAATCCCCGTGTATCTGGCATTGATGACATTTGCGCACAAAACTGATACAATCTCGCTCCATAGTGAGCCAATAATACCCTTCTTGAAGGATCTTTTTCGCCATTATATATCCGCTCATGTGCGGCCCGCAAACTCCAGAATGTACTTCCGTCATGACTGCCGTAGCTTATTTAGCATCTATGCATCTTAACAACCCGAGATCTGGTGTTCTTTTATACAACACTCCTCCACTGAGGAAAAATCCACCCGCCAACCTTCGAATTGCTCTCTTTTGATCTCCTATGGCTTGAACCGGGTATATCCCCATTCTGAGGTACTCCTTGACATCATGGAACCATGGTTCGCCATCAAGTTCCTCTTCCACCATATTACAATAAGCATGCTGATCACGAACCTGGATATACAATGGATCGACATGAACTTTGCCTGGATGATGCAACATTGATCCTAAGGTAGCCAAAGCATCATCAACTTCATTATGGACTTTTGGGATGTGCCTAAACTCTACTGATCGAAACCGTTGACAAATATCATGCAAACATTGTCAGTACAGTATGAGTTTCAAGTCCCGTATTTCTCATTCTCCTTGAATTTGATGTACTTGGAGGTCCGAGTCTCCCAAGACCAAAATGTCATGGACATCCATGTCCGTAGCTAACCGTAAGCCCAAAATGCATGCCTCATATTCAACCATGTTGTTGGTGCAATAAAATCGAAGCTGAGCCGTAACAGGATAGTGATGTCCTGTTTCAAAAATAAGCACAGCCCCTCTTCTAACTCCTTTCATGTTTGTAGCCCCATTAAAGTACAGTTTCCAACCTGGTTTTTCAGTTAGTTCCAGCTCATCAATATGCATCATCTCTTCATCAGGAAAATAAGTCTTCAGCGGTTCATATTCTTCATCTATCGGGTTCTCGGCCAAGTGATCAGCCAATGCTTGGGCTTTCATTGCAGCCCTTGTCACATAGACAATGTCAAACTCCGTGAGTAAAATCTGCCACTTTGCAAGTCTCCCTGTGGGCATAGGCTTTTGAAAGATATACTTCAACGGATCCAATCAGGAAATGAGGTAAGTAGTGTAAGATGACAAATAATGTTTCAACTTTTGAGCTACCCAAGTTAGGGCTCAACATGTCTTCTCAAGGTGAGTGTACTTAAACTCATAAGCCGTGAACTTCTTGCTAAGATAGTAGATGGCTTGTTCCTTCTTGCCGGTGATGTCATGCTGCCCCAGTACGCAGCCAAATGAATTTCCCAAGACCGTCAAATAAAGAATCAAATGTCTTCCTGGTTCAGGTGGGACCAATACGGGTGGATTTGATAAATACCCCTTTATCTTATCAAACACTTCTTGACATTCTTCAGTCTATTTGACCGCGGCATCCTTCTTTAATAACCTAAAAATAGGTTCACAAGTTGATGTGAGCTGAGCAATAAACCTGCTAATGTAGTTCAACCTTTCTAACAGACTCATCACTTCAGTCTTGTTCTTCGGGGGTGGCAATTCCTGAATAGCTTTGATCTTTGACGGATACAACTCAATGCCTCACCGACTGACTATAAATCCTAGAAGCTTTCCGGATGGAACACCAAATGCACACTTGGCAGGGTTAAGTTTAATATCGTACCTGCGAAGTCTCTGAAAGAACTTCCTCAAATCTTCGACATTGTCGGCCTGCTACTTTGACTTGATGATTACATCGTCCACGTACACCTCAATCTTTTTGCGAATCATATCATGGAATATAGTGGTCATTTCTCGCATGTATGTTGCCCCAGCGTTCTTCAGACCAAATGGCATTACTCTGTAGCAATAAGTTCCCCACGGCGTGATGAATGCCGTCTTCTATGCATCTTCCTCATCCATCAGAATATGATGATACCCAGCATAGCAATCCACAAAAGATCCGATCTCACACCCTCCACAATTGTCAATTAGGATGTAGATATTGGATAATGGGAAGTTATCCTTTGGTCTTGCTTTGTTCAGATTGCGGTAATCAACACACACCCTGATTTTCCCATCCTTATTTGGCACCTGCACAACATTATCCAACCAATCAGGGTATCAAGTGACCCGAATAACCTTTGCATCTAGCTGTTTGGTTATTTCTTCCTTAATCTTCACACTCATATCGGTTTTGAATTTCCTCAATTTTTGCTTGACGGGAGGGAATGCCGGGTCAGTGGGTAATTTATGAACCACTAGATCAGTGCTTAAACCCGGCATGTCATCATACGACCATGCAAAAACATCTTTGTATTCAATGAGTGTTTCGATTAATTCCTTCTGAGTCTTTGATTCCAGATGGACACTTATTTTAGTCTCTCTGATATTACTCGCGTCTCCTAAATTGACGGCTTCGGTATCATTCAAGTTGGGCTCGGGTTTTTCTTCAAAATGACTTAATTCTTTACTAATCTCCCCAAGAGCCTCATCTTCGTCAAATTCCGATTCGTAATCACACTCAACCTCTTGAACTATTATCTCAGATTGATTTCTTAGACTGGGTTGAGGATTCTTTATACACGTCATATCATTAGAATCAGCGTAAAAGGAACTTTACAGAACAGAAAATAAGAAAACAAAAGATAAACTTTATCAGGAGTGAAGAAAAGGAAGAAATTGCATTTCATTAAACATGAAAGATAACAAGGTTTGCACACTTAAAACAAACTAAAATTCGGATTACAACCCTGAAATAATCCACACAAACTTAAAGAAAAATCAAAGCAGACTACCAAGGCTCCCTCCGGGTAAGGAGAGGAGTAGCCTTCCAATTATTAATCTTTGCCTTTGGCCCGACAAACTGTATTTTTGCGTGGCTAGGACCCTCGCCAAGTTCTAACATGTTCACCTCGCTGAATAACTGCTCAAATCTTTCTATCAGCTCCTTATCAGGGATAACCTTATCATTGGGAATCGTCGTCGCTGGTCGTTTTCTGGTACCTGCCTTTACAAATGACCTGTAGAGACGTGGGACTGACTTTGGAAGGACCCATGCCCTCTGTTTCAGCTTCTTGGCTCTTCTTATGTCTGTGGATGTTGGTTGGAATACCAAATCGAAAATTACTGCATTTTTCGGGAGGGATACCGGTTGTATGATGCCTTGCAAAGCAGATCCTAGACCCTTTCCTGGTACGAACCCATTCTTCAGCATTTCATATGCTACCACGACCGATGCAACTGTTATCTTCGGGTTAGGGATACACTTCCCCTCTTACACTTTCTTGACGGTCATTGTGTCTGAAACTTGATAGACCCATGGCCCCTTGTCATCTTCCATTTCTATAAATGGCACAATGGTGTTGCTGTGTGCGCACAAATTGTCTTCCCCATGCACCACTATCTTTTGCCTGTCCCATTCGAACTTGATCATCTGGTGAAGGGTTGATGGTACTGCTTTAGCAGCATGGATCCACGGTCGACCCAATAGTATATTGTATGAGATAGCAATATCTAGTACTTGAAACTCCATTGTGAACTCCACTGGTCCTATCGTCAATTCCAACACTATGTACCCGACTGAGTCTTTGCCCCCGCCGTCGAATCCTCGCACACAGATACTGTTCTTGTGGATCCTCCTATTCTCTACTTTCAGTTTGGTCAGAGTGGAGAGATGACAGATGTTTGCACTTGAACCGTTATCAACCAATACCCGTGTGACCACAGAGATCTCATATTTTACTGCCAGATAAAGGGCCATGTTGTGTTTCGCGCCCTCTACGGGCAATTCATCATCAGAGAAAGTGACCCTATTCATTTCAAAGATTTTGTTGGCTATTTTCTCCAAGTGATTCATAGTGATTTTATCAGGGATATGTGCCTCGTTCAAGATTTTCATTAATGCTCGGCAATGTTCGTCCAAGTGGATCAATAATAAAAGCCAGGAAATCTGCGCCGGTGTCTTCTTTAACTGTTCTACAATGGAATAGTCCTGCATCTTCATCTTTTTTAGAAACTCTTCTGCTTCCTCTTCGGTCATGGGTCTCTTTGCTGAAGCTGAATCATCCTTGGCTTTCCTCAAATCTGCGAGAGTAAAACATATTCCCGATCGAGTTAACCCTTGGGCCTCGCAGACCTCCTCCTTGACCTCCTTTCCTTTATACATCACTGCCACCCATCCGTAGTTTCACGGAACAGCCTTGCTGTTGATTATCGATAATTGGATTACCAGCTTGATGATAACTTGATCGACACGTGCCCCTTCCACAGTTATGATGGGTTTGCTGACTGCTCCCGGCACAATCACCTTTACTTTCTCCTGTCTCATTATGATCTGGCTTGGAGACCCCTTGTTTACTACCGCAGATGGCCCAACACTCTTTTCAATCAACTCGAGCACTGACCCTTCCCCTGTTGGTTGTTCAATTGTCTTTGTCTCACTGGACCGAATTTTCATTACGGTCTGTGATGGCTTCTTCGACTCTCCCCCTTTATGCACAATTTCAATCATGTTCGCCTCTAGGTGGGCTGACATTGGATTCCTATTGATGTTAGGTACCTCAGGAGCTTGCACTTCAATTATGTTAGTGTCAATGAGCTTTTGTATTGCACTCTTCAAGTGCCAACACTTTTCGGTATCATGCCCCGGGGTACCTGAACAATACTCGTAACTGACCGAGTAATCAAGGTTTTTTGGAGGTGGATTTGGCAGTTTAGATGGTATTGTCCTTAGCATATTCAGTTGTCTGAGCCTGTGGAACAGACTGGCATATGATTCCCCTAATGGAGTGAAAGTTTTCTGTTTCTGTGCCCTCTCGTTCCTGAAGCCTTGGTTGGGTCGGAGACCTATTTCGATGGGATTTCTATAGGCTCTTGGGGGTGGGCCGGCATTTTGTGGAGCTGGATATGGATTTTGTGGAGTCGGCGCACGCCATTGTGTGTGAGCCGGTATTTGGGTGTGGTCTTGTGCATGATGGATGAAAAAGTGGGGATCGGGTGGTGGGTAATAATGATGTGGATGGTTATATGGAGTATGAGAGAAATCTTGGTGGTGGGATCGGGGTTGGTTATAGTAGGGTGAAGGGCCTCTGGATCCGAACCAAGCTTTGGACTCAACCGTCGCAACATCTTCTTTCTTCTTCTTCCCGAGCACACCCCCGGTGCCGCTCTGGATTGCTTGAGCAGTTGCTTTGATTGCCGAGTAACTCATGATCTTGTTGGACTTAAGTCCTTCCTCGATCATGCCACCCATTTTCACAACCTTATTGAAAGACTTGCCAATCGCCGTTACCAAGTGACCAAAATAAGTCGGCTACAATGCTTGCAAAAAGTAATCAACCATCTCTCCTTCTTTCATTGGAGGGTCGACCCTCGCAGCTTGTTCCCTCCAACGGAAACTGTATACCCTGAAACTCTCTCCGGGTTTTTTCTCTAGTTTTATCAATGACAGACGATCCGGAATGATTTGTAAATTGTACTGAAAATGGCCGACGAATACTTGTGCCAAGTCATCCCAGGTGTACCACCTACCATGGTCCTATCGTGTATACCATTCTAATGCAGACCCGCTCAAACTTTGGCTGAAGTACACCGTCAGTAACTCATCCTTTCCACCTGCCCCTCTCATTTTGCTGCAAAATCCTCACAAATGTGCCACCAGATCACCATGCCCGTCATACATGTCGAACTTAGGCATCTTGAATCATGTTGGTAGCTGAACATCTGGGAACAAACATAAATCCTTATACGCCACACTGACTTGGCCACCCAAACCTTGCATATTCCTGAAAGATTGCTCCAGGCTTTTTGCTTTTCAAAACATTTCTTCCTGCTCCGGGTTCTTGGGTTGCTTTTCAGGTTCTGCGGAGATACCAAATTGAGGATGGTAAAGGTACGGTTTAGGTGCTTTGAAGGTGGGTTCGGGAGGGTAATATTGACTACCTGCGTTTGGAACATAGGCTCACTGGAAGGCCTGTGGAGTGGGGCTGGTGCATGTGCCATAAAGACAGGGGTAATTGGTGGAGGGTATGGAACTGTTTTTAGGATTTTTGGTATTTGGTAGGTGGTTCCCTGATGATGTTGGAAATTCGGGGATAAGTCCGAAACAAGCTGCTCCGAAGACTGGGTGGGTATGGGGAGGAAAGTAGGGTTAACAGGATAGGCTGGTGGTGGCTGACCCTTCGTCCAGGCCTGGTACATCTCAGCCATTTGTTGTTTCAACTTATACATCTCATCTTTCATCTCTTGCACGTCTACCTCTTCTACCTTAGCGGTTCCTTCTCTATCGGGGCTAGACATGATCACTGGTATCGGTCCCTTTGATCTAGTCTGATAATGGTAATATGCCAGTACGCTTTAGGTAAACTAACCCTTTGGATTCTCTGGACAAGCAACAAACTTGTTAATTTTTAGAGTTTGACATATATGCAATCGCACGTTGGGATGCAATGCACCTAGGCAGTTAGCCATTTCTATCATGCATTTTCTTCCAGTTGCGTGTGTCATTCCGGATTTTCATAATTGTGCACATCCCTCAAATTATCCCTTATTTTGGTTATTTTCATTTTCCCCCTTTTTCTTTTTCTTCTTTTAGTAGTGGTCGAATCTTATATGGATTGCCTACGTATCATGTCCCCGCATGAATCAGACCGTGCGTAGTTCTTCCTGTAAAATACGTAGCCAAATACTTTCACAAAAACAACTGCTCTTATTTAACACTTGGAAGAAGTTACAAACTTTTAAGGGGCAATAAAGCAAACTTGAACAAAAATCGACTTACACACTTTAATATGAAAATACAGACTCAAAACAAAGATCAAGAATACATTAATGCCTTAAAATTTCCTGGGGCCCGCGAGGCATCGTTCGGCCTTGCCGTGGGCCTTCGTGCGAGATCCCTTTGGAGCCTATC
Source organism: Nicotiana glauca (assembly GCA_026770625.1). Taxonomy (NCBI): domain Eukaryota; kingdom Viridiplantae; phylum Streptophyta; class Magnoliopsida; order Solanales; family Solanaceae; genus Nicotiana; species Nicotiana glauca. The sequence goes on along the minus strand of MDKF010919511.1, from coordinate 50,364 downwards.
CAAATCACTAATTATTTGCTGGATGAATGTCATCACTACCGCAAAAAAGGTGGTACGGGTCATGTTCTCGCACGCTCGACATTTTGCAATAATGTAATGTGCGATGTTTGCGACCTCTTCTATAATCATGTTCTTTTCATGCAGCAGCCGTCCTATATGTTGATCCCGGGTTTCCAGCACTCGAGAATTATGAAGGAGTTGATCTTGAAACTTATGCATTTGTTCCTCTATCCGCGCCATCAGGTCGTAACAGTGTTTCCTATCTGCTCTGGAATCTCTAGCTTGCCTGAATATCCTGTCTTCGAGATTAACTATTTGTCCTCTCAGGATAGTGACACTCCCCTCATAGTCCCTCTTCATCTGCTGCATATGAAGTGCTCGCTCTTTTTCACCCCTTGTCCATCTGGCCCGGATCCTTGCCAAGCTAGCTTCAGATTTTTCTAAGTCCTCTTGGCATTTGCGGGCTTTCCCTTTAGTTCTCTTATGAGTTTTTGATCAGCCCGGCTTTCTGGTTTTCTGATAGCTATTCTCATTTTCCGGATCTGAGCCTTAAGGGCCTCATTTTCTTAGATTAGCTTCTTCTTGTCTCCCTCGCCCGCAACGACTTGAACATCCTTTTCAAATTGCAGATCCATGGCTTGCTTCTCCATTTTGCCTATTATGGTCCTGCACTCGCGTTCTTTAGCCAACCAGTCCCACTGTTCCTGTGATGACTCAACGAAATCCTGGAGGTGGGGTCATTTGGCAGGCCTCCCGAATGCAATTTCTGAAATCCTGGAGGTGGGGTCTTTTGGCAGGCCTCCCGAGTGCAATTTCTTTCTTATACCAAGCGTGATACCCAGGTGAAACTTCTCCTTTAGCTCGATCCCGTACACAAGTATTTGCTGCCAGGTATTGACACTCACTCTAGGTCTGGCGGACCGTTGCTTCAGGGAACAAACCATCCAGCCCAATCTCAACTACCCGGACACTAAGATCTTCATCTTTAGGAACTACCTCGCACCTCCCGAGCTGTCTCAAAACCCGATACGGGGCATAAGGCTGGATGCTCCTAAGGCCCATCAGAAGGAAATGAGACCCCATTGCTGGCATGTATATAATCTCGTCCACAAGCAACCATCCCATAGTCCACTCTACTTGGCTGGCAGTGAGGGACTGAAAGTAAGATATCCATCCAGTGACTCCTTCAGGCAAGCTGATCCCTTTATTTCTTGTATAAAATTCCTCTATACAAGTTTTCTCTGTTGACCCATAACCTATGAACTGGGGACGGTGGCACAGATGTTCGATCATCCACATTTGCAACAACAGATTGCACCCTTCAAATAAGTCTCCCCCGGCTCTACAGATTGTGAGAGCACGAAAAATCTCAGCTACTATCTTAGGCACGAGTGTGCTCTTGGCCTGGGTGAGCAAAGTGCTGACAACCCCTGCTATCTTTATGTCAATATTCCCGTCTTTCCTCAGGAACACCAGGAGCCCCAGAAAAGCCACCATGAAAGCGAAACGTCTATGCTCTTCCCATTTAAGGCGATTCCCTTTGCTGCAGATTTTATTCTCCGATTTGTTGAACCCTCCTATACGACCATATCTGCCGTATATGAATGACAAAGTACAATAACCAGCTGCCAAGTCCGGATTGTGTACCCCTCTGCTTATTTTTAATGAGTCTAAGAATCTATGCACAACTATGATTCTCGGGGCAACCAAATACTTGTGTCTTAAAGGAAGCTTAACATTTCCAATATACCCGGCTATTTCTTCTAAAGTCGGGGCGAGTTCAAAATCTGGAAAGTGGAACACATTGTGCGCCAGGTCCCAGCATGTGACCAATGCCCTTATGATGTCTCCCCTGGGTATAATTTCCAACAGTCCGAGAAGGCCCCCCAAATATTTCTTGACCTCGTCTTGCCCTTCTCTCCCCAAATCATTCCACCACAGCCGCAACTCCAAAGGGATCTTGCTTATGAAAGAGAAAGGTTCATTTTGTATTGTGCTCATCCTGCACATTTATTAAGGTGATTAAGTGAAACAGTCCTGATTTTTATTTGAGTGACTCAAAAATAAAAAATTGACCCCTTTTTTCATATTTTTAATTCTAAAACCGAAAAAGCCAGTTTTGCAGATACGACCTTTCAGCACCTCCGGAGGAAGATTTTAAGGTTGTGCCCGCTAACTGGGCAAAAAATTAGAAAAGACCAGAGGTGATTGTTTATGCAAAATCAGCCTTTCAACGTCCCTTTCGGGAATATTCGACTATTTTTGACAAAAAAGGCCATTACCTCACCTATAAAAACAAAACTTTGTTTATTTTGGGCCATTTTTGCAAAAAGAAGTTGGACCCGATGGGAGTTGCCTACATATCTCACATCCGTTGAGAATCAAACTTATGTAGTTCGGGGAAATAAAATGGACTCTTCTTGAAAACAACACACAAACCCTTTTTTTTCATCGAAAAATAGAACGATTATTATTATTTGAACACAGCTCTATTTTTTTCATTTTTTCACAAATTGGGCAGAGTCTCGACACTATTTGGACATTCAAAACATGCGATTAACTCTCTTTACCCTCATATTGCTATATATTTTTCTCTTCTTTTTTTTTCAAATATTCGAAAGCCGGTCAACATGCAAGTCCAAAGCAAATAAATGCACAAGTAGGATGCATCAGGATGGTCTGTTATTTTGGGTACACCTATCCTAGACGGACCCAACCCCTGTGTTGAGTCCCCTAAGTCAAAATGCACATGATGCAGATAAGCGTTCCTACTAGGGATCTGGCATGAGGCTGAGTTATTCTAGGTTCAAAACCTGGGTATATGTTCTAGACTGTGTACCCAAGCGGACAACTTGAATCGAGGACGGGGCTACATACTGGGAACCAAAAGGCCATCCGACTTAGTAACTTGTCCGGCCTCTTTCTTATTTCAAGTTATGACACTAACAGAATAAGGAGTCTCGACCAGCGAGCACATCCCCGAAGATAAGAAGAGAAGGGTTTCGTAACAATTTTATATATACAGTTCAGATAATATCAAAGTGGTAAAAAGCAACATTTTCACATTAGCCCCAAACATGTAATAAAATTAGATAATATACAATCCAAATACAACAAATATACCAAGCTCGAATTCTTGAACCCTGAACCAAAATTCTGGGTTTTCGTCCCCAGCAGAGTCGCCAGAGCTGTCGCACCTCCTTTTTCCTACTACACCCCGGGAGGGGTATAATAAAGGGAGTTTTTCCAATTAAAGGACAATCGAAATAGGATTCATTTATTAAAATATTCAGAGTCGCCACTTGGGAGATTTATGGTGTCCCAAGTCACCGGTTGAATCAAGAATCGAGGAAAATAATGACTCTTTTTAACAGTCCGCGAACCAGAAATCCGAGTAAGGAATTCTGTTATCCCATGATAAGGTGTTAGGCATTCTCGAGTTCCGTGGTTCTAGCACGGTCGCTCAATTGTTAACTTTGCGGGAGGCCATGGAAGTTCGCTAAATGGCACGTCCCGAGTTCTAAATATTTTAAAGAACTAATTAAAGAAGGCCATACAATTGTCATTTTGGTTTGGCGTGGCGCACCTCAATTTATTTTAATTAAGGCATTTCTACACTAATTCGCGAGGGCCATAAACTATTTGCGTTATGCAATATGGCTCGCCTCTATCGACTAAAGAGAATTCAATTATATAAGAGTTAAAGGGTTAAGATCATGCTAAGGTTCAAATTGATGGAATATAATAAAGCTAATTATTTGAAGTCATCATCCAGGCCCAACGTGAGGCCTGATATCCCACAGTCACAGGGCATTCGAAATTACATTTTAGCCATAGTCCAGCAACAGTTAATGCAAACTATTGGGCCTGGCAGGCAAGTCCCATGCATCAAAGCAACACCTTCTCTTGAAAGTGGCCCAACATCTAATATTTCCAAAAGAAACAAACTCTGGCAGGCTCGAAATTAGCCATGAGACTCAAGATCGAGTCTAATTCAACGCCAAATTTCCACAAGTCATGGGTCTAAAGTATATTTCTATTAACCAGCGGTCTGGCAGATACAACAGATGTTCAAACTTATATTTTAATTTTTAACTTTAATCGCACAAAGCAAACCCAAGAAATTAACACTTAGAACATACATGTAACATTTCCAAACAGTAAAACGCTACAAATCCTACTAGATACAAAACAAAACTTCAAACACATCTTGATAAAACAATTAAATGGTGATAATACTAGACTGCTGAAACTGTAACTCGCATGTACCAAACTAGAGACATATACCAATCCTAAAATTAAAGGAAGCTATTTCATCTTTAAGAATCGTTAACAACTTAGAAATCACACTTGACATGCTTTGCACGATCTAGTCTTTAGAAGTTTGGAACAGTCTATTTGTTATTACAAGTTCAAATCTAAACCTAATAAATGAATTACAGCATTGATAATGCAAAAGGCTATCTATGGTAAATAAACTGCAGCATATTGAAAGAACACACAAGGAAACTTAATCAATCAGTCATTAAGGAATAAGCAACATTTATCATTCATCTTCAAGTGTGACTACAGAACTTGCAACCTAGCCTTTCATATGTTGTTCAGGGATTAAAGCATACCTGGATAAACAAGAACAAAGGAAAGATTGAGGAAAGCAACAGTAACAGCAACAAATCAGTCCCAAGGATCAAAACTAATCCACTTCAAACATAGAATGCAGTTTGACGAACCCCAAAAATCCAAGAAAATAAGGACCATTGTAACGGTAACTCTATTGCAAACTCCAAACCAAACTAAATAGAATCAATGGAACAGTAAAATTTTACACTATACTGTATTTTTTCGGGCACCAGAGACTCTTTCTCATTTGTTATGTTTATATCAGAATGTATATCGATGTTCTAGCTCTCAACCTCTCTTCCCCTTTTTGGACTCAACCTCTCTCTGTTCTCTAAAGTCACCCTCCAGCTCTTAATGTTCACCCATGTATTTATATTCAAACTTTAAACCCCTTTCCAGCTCTTAAGAGCATTTTTCAATTAAGAAAGTGTTCCCCCCCCCCCATGTTATTCTCTGACCTTCCCACTACTGAATGTCAGTTCCATTATTAAACCTCTTTTCCCCTTATTAAATTCGACTGGTATGGGCAGCCTGTATTTTAATCCTAGCGTGCCCGACAAACCAGTGTTGGCATACCACTAATCCTAAACCATTTGATTCTGTTAATTATCCCTTAACCCTTTCATTAATCAATAGACCCCAAAACTGAACTAACAAGTATGATACACATTCGAAAAATAGACCAGTTGGTTCAAAATGACAGCAAAAAACAACAACAATTTCGAGTAACTTCAAACAAAAGATCTAACCAGCTACAAAATTCAGACTAATGAACAAAACTGTTTATCAAATTAAAAAGGAAAGGTTCCTAACATATACTTAAAGAAAGAGGAGACTGATGAAAACTGGACCAAATAAAAAAGTCCGCAAGAGAAGGGAGAAACAGATGACAAAGACAAACAAAATAGTACATAAAATTTAAACAAAACAAACAAAAAAATGGAGAAAGGGATACCTCAGAAATTCAGACCGGACCTGAATCTATTCTTGAATCAAAACTTCAATTTTCGAATTTGAAGTTGAAATGGACCTTAATCAAGTGTTCTCAACTAAGAACACACGACTAAGGTCGATTACAACCTCAATTTTCCAACTTCGTAGCAATCTTGGGGTTTGGGTTTTTTAGGGTTCGTTCACTCGAATCTAAATTCGAAAGGTTCCAGCCTAGTTTGAAGGAAAATGGTGATAGATTAGGGATGAGGGAGGTTGGGTGGACATTTGGTGTTGATTTGGGGCTGAGTAGTGGTGGCACCGCATTATCGAGGAATTTTGGGGTGGAGCTAGGGTTCATGGTTTTAGATTGGATATTCGACACATTCCAGGCACATTCGAAGGAAGGGGGGTTTGGATTTAGGATGAGGAGGTGCTGATGGTCATTTGGTGTTATTTTGGTGGCCATCGGAGATGGTGCCACCGGACACGGCGGAGGGGCTGTTAGGGTTTTGATTATTCGAGGAGTTAGGCTGGGATTCGAATGAAACTAAGGGTGGAACGGAGATGGGGAGGTTATGGTGACCGGACGATGTAAATTTGGGGTGGTTTGGGCCACTGGAACCGCTGTGAGGCGATTTTCGGTGGGCGGATGGGCAAGGCAGTGAGAGACGGGGTTGTCTCTGAGTTGTTAGAGACGATATGGGGTGGGGGATCTAAGGGGGCAGGGTCTATTAGGAGGTATATATATGGGATGGGTGAACAAATCTAGGTCGTTCGATCTGATGAGATCAATGGCTTTGATCAATTCATAAATGGAAACGACATTGTTTTGTATCATCAAGACCGGATCGGTCTTTGGATGGGAATGGGTCGGGGTGTGGGAGATCATACTGTACCGTTCGATCAAATTAAACGAACGGTTCAGATCAACAAGCTTGAAACGGCATCGTTTCTTTGATGCTGGAGGCGGACTGGACCGTTCGATCTAAGGAGATCGACGGTTCGGATTGAGTGTAACCAAAACGACGTCGTTTGGGGTGAGGGCAAGGCTGGACCGGGTATGGGGCTAGGTTTGGGCTGGTTTGGGTTGGTTTTAGGTGTATTTGGTTTGGGCTGGGGATAAATGGCCCAAATCTGATTTCCCTCAATTCTTTTCCTTTCCCTTTTATTTTAAAAATTCTAATAAAATAAAACACAAACCTAGATTAATTATAAAACTAAATCAACTTAAAAATACTAATTATCTCTAAACAATAAATATCACAAACACTTAAATCCAAATCACATAATTTGCACAACGAAAATGCAAAGTGCATTATTATTTTTTATGTTTTCTTCATTTTATAAAATAAGTAATTTACTACTTAACTTAAAAATTATAAAATTGATATCTGAATGCCAACATAACCTATTTTTGTATTTTTTCCATTAATTTAGACAGAACAAACATGCATAGACAAATGCAACCAATAGCGCAAAATACCACGAAAATTCACAAAATTGCACACAAAGGAAAATTATTTTATTTGAATTCTTTGGGAGTAATTCACATAGGACAAAAATTACGTGCTCACGACCCTACGGTTATTCATTTGCATAAGGAGTTACATGACCATGGGCAAGCTATAGCGGAGTTGACAACTATTATGAACCAATTGGCTAAGACACAGTTGCAACAAGTCCAAAACCCTCGCCAAGTGAATGCTATGGAAGGTGTTAATATGCTTACCAACAAGAGAAGGCAAAGAAGGCAACAAAATCAAGGGAATTCTGAGCAATTTGGTGATGATTGTGATAGGTTTCAAACTGATGGCTATGATGAGCAAAATGAATAGGTACAATATGTTAACAACTATCAAGTCAATAGAGGCAACTCTTCAAACCAACAATGGCGATCCCAAGGAAATTGGGGCAATCAATAACAAAGTGGTGGTAATTGGAACAATAAAAACCAAGGCGGTAATTGGGGGAACAACAATCAAGACAACCAAGGGAATTGGAATGGTAATAACAACAACTAGAACAACAATGGTCAAGGAAGGTGGAGCAACAATAGAAACCAATGCAATCGGGGGCAAGGCTTTCAAAGGCTCCCGATGTACCAACAACCGAATAATCCGCCTCCGTTTCAATCTCAAGGATCTAGTTCTTCGGGTAATGATATGGCAAGAATAGAAATGATGTTCGAACAAATGATGAAGAAAAGCCAAGATTCCGATGCTCAATTGGCTTCCCACAATACCTCTATCCGGAACTTGGAGGTGTAATTAGGCTAAATCTCTCAATCGTTGAATACTCGCCCTAAGGGTGCTCTACCAAGTGATACGGTAGTGAACCCGAAGGGTGAAAACAATCATGTGATGGCGGTTACAACAAGAAGTGGGATAGGCAGTGATGTGCATGCCTCGAAAGATAAGCAAGTTGTGGATGATGATGTTGAGTTGTGGGAAAATAATGTACCTTTGATAGTTGAAGATGTGGTTGATAATAAGGTGAACAATTATGTGAGGATTGACATTAATGAGGCCGAGGTGGAAACTCAAGATGCCGTGAATCCGTCTAGGGAACACATGATTGACATGCCCGAGCCGGTGGTGCCCAAAGCCAAGGAACCTTTGCCTAGGCCACCTCCGCCTTATCCTCAACGGTTAGCAATGCAAAAGAGTGACAATAAATTCAAAAAGTTTATTGATATGATGAAAAGCCTTACAATCAATGTGCCTTTGGTGGAGGCACTTGAACAAATGCCAGGCTATGCAAAGTTCATGAAGGACTTGGTCACAAAGAAGCATTAAATGGATTGTGAAACCATAGAGATGACTCGCCAAGTCAGTGCAATAGTGCATTCAATGGCCCCAAAACTTGAAGACCCCGGAGCTTTTACTATCCCTTGCACTATTGAAAGTGCAGATTTTGCCAAGTCCCTTTGTGATTTGGGGGCAATCATAAATTTGATGCATTATTCGGTCTTCAAGACTTTGGGAATTGGGAAACCTAGGCCGACCTCAATGAGACTTCAAATGGCGGATCTATCAATGAAGCGACCTTTGGGCATAACTGATGATGTGCTTGTCCGGGAATACAAGTTTATATTGCCGACCGATTTTGTCATTTTGGATTGTGAAGTGGACTTTGAAGTCCCAATTATTCTATGGAGACCTTTCCTTGCAACGGGGAATGCATTGGTTAATGTTGAAGCGGGTGATCTAACTTTCCGAGTGGGGGATGAGAAGGTCGTCTTCCATGTTTGCAAATCCATGAAGCAACCCAATAGCACCGAGGTGTGCTTATTTGTGGACATTGTCACAGCTGTGATCATGGATGACACAAGTTCTATAATTTACGTGGAAGATCCCCTTGAGGTCGTGCTATTAAATCTTGATGACAATGCTGATGCAAGCAGAGTGGAGTGTGTCAATGCATTACATGGGATGTGCTCTTATTCCTATGAGCCAAGAAAATTATCTTTGGATCTTGAAAATCGGAAAACTCCACCAACCAAACCATCAATTGAGGAGCCATCGATGTTGGAGTTGAAGCCACTACCTCAACACCTTAGGTATGAATTCTTGGGCTCTAATTCAACTTTACCAGTTATTATTTCTTCTTGCCTTACTAATATGCAGGTTGAGGCCACTTTGGAGGTGCTTCAAAGGCGAAAAAGGGCAATTGGATGGACTCTTGCCGATATTTGAGGAATAAGCCCCGCAATTTGCATGTACAAGATTATTTTGGAGGATGATGCAAGCCCCTCCTTGGAATGTCAAAGGAGGCTCAATGAGGCAATGCAAGAGGCGGTGAAGAAAGAAGTGATCAAGTGGCTAGATGCAGGTATGGTGTATCCAATCTCTAACAGCTCATGGACTTCTCCGGTTGAATGTGTACCGAAGAAAGGTGGGATGAATGTGGTGACAAATGACAACAATGAAATTATTCCCACTCGAAAAATTACCAGGTGCAGGGTTTGCATGGACTACCGGAAGCTAAATAAAGTGACCCGCCAGGATCATTTCCCGTTACCATTCCTTGACCAAATGCTTGATCACTTTGCAGGGCGAGCCTTTTATTGCTTTTTGGATGGATATTCGGGTTATAATTAAATATTAATTGCTCTGTAGGACCAAGAGAAGACCGCATTCACCTACCCATACAGTACATTTGCTTTCTCTCGGATGCCGTTCGGGTTGTGCAATGCTCCGGTGACCTTCCAATGATGCATGATGGCTATTTTCACTGACATGGTGGAAGACATTTTTGAGGTCTTTATGGATGATTTTAATGTGGTTGGTGATTAATTTGAAGAGTGTTTGGGCAGTTTGGATAGAGTCTTGGCCCGATGTGAAGACACAAATCTCATTCTTAATTGGGAAAAAGGCTACTTTATGGTTGAATAGGGCATAGTATTGGGTCACAAAATTTCAAAGCACGAGATTGAAGTTGACAAAGCCAAGATAGATGTGATTTCAAGGATTCCTCCCCCCTCTTCTGTCAAAGGGGTGAGGAGTTCTCTTGGGCATGCGGGATTCTACCGGCGGTTTATCAAGGATTTTTCGAAGGTAGTGAATCCTCTTTGCAGGTTGCTAGAGAAAGATGCTAAGTTTGTGTTTGATGATAAATGCATGGAGGCCTTTTAACTTCTCAAGCATAAGTTGACCACCGCCCCAATCATTATCGCACCCAATTGGAGCTTGCCTTTCGAGCTCACGTGTGATGCAAGTGATGTTGCGATTGGGCAGTGTTGGGTCAAAGAGTGAAAAAAATGTTTCATCCCATGTACTGTGCAAGCAAGACTATGAATGAATATCAAAGGAACTACACGGTGATGGAGAAGGAATTGTTGGCTATTGTGTACGCCATGGAAAAATTTCGTCCATATCTTATGGGAGCCAAAGTAATAGTGCACACCGACCATACCACCCTTAGGTATTTGATGACAAAGAAAGACTCCAAGGCAAGGTTAATGCGATGGGTGTTACTTCTTCAAGAGTTTGATTTGGAAATAGTGGACCGGGAAGGTAGTGAGAACCAAGTGGAAGATAATTTGTCCTTCTTGGAGGAGGAAGGAAGGTCGTATGATTCTTAGAGATCAATGATACATTCCCCGATGAGCAACTACTTTCTGTGTCGATGTGTGATATGCCATGGTTTGTGGACATTGCTAATTTCCTTGTGACTGGCATCATCCCGTGTGATCTCTCTTCTAACCAAAGGAAGAAGCTCAAATGGGATAGTCAGGACTTTTATAGGGACGAGCCATACTTGTTCAAGATTTGCACCGACGGAGTGATCCGGAAGTGTGTACTTGAGGAGGAGCAATTTAACATCCTAGAGGCTTGTCATTCCTCCCCCTATGGTGGCCATCATGGATGGGTGAGGACGACTTCAAAAGTTCTGAGTTGTGGTTTTTATTAGCCAACCTTGTTCAAAGATGCAAGTGATCTAGTAAAAAGATGCGATCAATGTCAACGAGAAGGCGGGATTTCCAAGAAAGATGAGCTGCCTCTAACACAATTCTTGAAGTAGATATCTTTGATGTATGTGGTATCGATTTTATGGGCCTTTTGTTAGCCTGTGTGGTAACAGTTACATTCTTGTAGCGGTTTATTATGCGTCTAAATGGGGTGAGGTCGTGGCCTTGCCCAACAATGAAGCTAGGAGTGTGGTGACATTTCTAAAGAAGAGCATTTTCACAAGGTTTGGTACACCTCGGGCAATTATTAGTGATAGAGGATCGCATTTTTGTAATAGAGCTTTTGATGCCTTGCTTTCCAAATATGGTGTTAACCACAAAGTCTCTACGCCTTATCATCCTCAAGAAAGTGGCCGGGTTGAAGTGTCTAACAGGGAGATCAAGAGCATTTTGTCCAAAGCTGTCAATGCCAATAGAACCGATTGGTCTAAGAAGTTAGATGGTGCTCTATGGGCTTACCAGACTGCTTACAAGACCCCAATTGGTATGTCACCATACCAGTTGGTGTTTAGGAAAGCATGTCATCTACCAGTGGAGTTGGAGCATAAGGCCATGTGGTCCTTGAGAAAGCTTAATCTTGAGTGGGATATTGCGGACAATCTTCGTGTTGAACAATTCAATGAACTTGATAAATTCCAGTTCCACGCCTACTCTAGTTCGTCCTTGTATAAGGACAAGATGAAGTACCTTCATGATAAATATGCTCGTGGAAAGGAGTTCAAAGATGGTGATTTGGTGCTCTTATTCAATTCTCGTCTAAGGTTGTTCCTGGGAAAGTTGAATCAAAGTGGAGTGGACCATTTGAAGTAGTGTGTGTTACCCCGTTTGGTGCTCTAGATTTGAAGAACAAAAGTGGTGAAGTCTTTAGAGTGAATGGGCACCTGGTCAAGCATTATCTTGGGAAGTTTGATGATAGCCATGTGGTGGCTGTTGCTCATTTCAAATGATGTGATAGTAACCCGCGTCATGCCGCGACGTTAAATCAGGTGCTTCTTAGGAAGCAACCCATGTGTTTTTCTTTTTATTTTCTTTGATTTTCTTTGTAGTATAGGATTGATTTTTGGGCTAACTGGCTGTGAGATATTGTTGGGATGGTGTTTATGCAGTGAAGAAATAATGAAGAAAATGTTCAGTCTCTGAAGCTGCCAGTGCGGCCACACTACACTTTGTGCGGTCCGCACTGGTGAAGGCCAAAATGTTACCTCTCTGAAGTTGGCCACTGCGGCCGTACTACACTTTGTGCGGTCCGTGGTGGACCACTGTAGTCGCGGTTTGTTCTATGCGGACTGTAGTGGGATAACTGGCCAAGATTGATCATAATAGCCCAGTGCGGACCGCAGTCCATTTTGTGCGGTCCGCACTGGTAGGTGAGCATGGGCCCCAGGGGTTTCTCTATAAATAGACCCCAAGGACCTCCTTTTACCCTTTTTGCAAAATCGAACCTCAGAGCTATTATTTACTGTTCATCCCTTGCACCTTGATCGTAATTATTGCTTGACATTGATTATTTGCACTTCATGTCTATATCTGGTAACATTTCACTCAATTCTTCTTGGTTTAATTGTATAATTTCATTTTATTTTCATTTTTCTTACGTTATAGTTCTTTTTCTTCCCGTAATTAGTTTGATTTTTTAGGTTAAGTTAGTTTAAATGATGATTCATGTGGACTTAGTGAGTATAATGGACTGGGAAAACATTTAGGGACCCTAATTAGGTAAAAATTTGGACTTAAAAGCAAAATATGATGAACCCTAACTCAGTGCCAAGTCTGGGTATGTAGCGCGGACCGCGATCGTTTCTGTGCGGTCCGCGGTGCCCTAGCACGGTCTGTAGTACCACTTTGTGCGGACCGCACTGATAATCTTGTGTCCAGGTGAACTTTTCCCAGTGCGGCCGCACTATATTTTGTGCTGTCTACACTAGCCCAGTGCCGCCGCGATACCATTTTGTGTGGTCCGTATTGGTCAAATTCAGAGGATGGGTATTTTGAAGACCACCCCTATGAGGACCGTGGTCAGTTTTGTGCGGTCCACGGTGGCCTCAGTGCGGCCACACTACCATTTTGTGCAGTCAGCAATAGGCAATTTATGCAACTGTCTGCAACACTGTGACTCTGTCTGCAATTTGTTCTGCTGCAATAACTTGAACTGCCTTGATTGATACTAACATGTTATTTGAATTGTGTTTGCTAACAATGGTTAGACAACAAGAAGGAAAATGATCAAAATAACCTGGGAGAGGTGAATCCTCCCGGGGGGGGGGGGCAAAGGAAAGAAGATGATCAAACTCACTCCCCAAGCTCAGGATTATATAAAAAAAGACCAGAAAGCTAATAAAAGCTAAAGACAGAGTTGCTTCCCATTCCTCGTGAAGTGAGTATCAATTGTCAAGGGATATTTCTTCATAATCCATGCCAGAATACATGGAAGACTTGCCATAGAGAACTAGACTAAGAGACACCCCTCCTTCATCACCCACTGCCCAAGCACCAGAGCATATTTCTACTGAGTCGTCTGAGGGCTCAGCAGCCAGTAGTGGGGAATACTCCACCTCCCCCACAGCTTCATTATCCGGGGATGGTACATATGGAGGTGAGGACAAGGTACAAGGGGATGAGGAGATAGCTGAAGGTGGTGAGCCTCAGGTAGGAGGCATTGCCCGAACTAGAAAGCCCGATGTTTGGGAGGATGGGTTTGTGAGCTGGGTGGAATACCACAAGTTTAGGGAGTGGTGGCCAGTGAGACATTTGATACCAGAGCAGAGTTTCATTGACAGAGATCTATTACCCCACAACCTTGACGTAGAGAGACAGTTCAGAACTAGAGTGGGTTGGGAGCAATTCTCAAATGACTGTATGGACGCCAACGAACACATGGTCAAAGGGTTCTATTGTAATGTAACCCACATCCAAAAGGGCTTGTGAGCACGTGATTTTTTCCCTAAGCAAATTATTCCCAAATTCAAACAAAACAATTTCTTTATTATTTTACATTTTTGTGAATTTTTTTTGTTATCTTTGGTTAATTGTTTGCATTTATTTGTGCATTTTTAATTCATATAGAAAATACAAAAAAAATACATTTGGCATTTGCATTTAGGATTTAACTTCATATTTTAGGATTAATTAGTGGTTAAGTTGTTTTTAGAACACAATATGAAGAAAATAACAAAAATAGTCCACTTTTGCATTTTTAATTGTTTTAATTGTGAAGTCGTCACGAAATAGTTTTTAAGCAATTTTAGGAGTTGATTAGTTTAACCTTGAAATATATTAGGACTTTATTTTAATTTTTAACAAAAATCAGAAAAAATATAAAAAATACAAAATGAAAACAAAAATAAACAAATTGAAAAAGAGAGAAAAAAAAGAAGAGAGTTTTAAATAAGGACGCCCAATTCTGGGCTGGTTGCAATAATAATACCAGCCCAAACACATGCCCAAGTCGTGAGCCCAAAACAAGTCCATACACCCCTGAACGACCCAGCCCAAACCCCCAACCCTGGTCCGTCTCCCCGCCTCACCAAACAATGCCGTTTTGGCGCAAGGAATCTGGACCGTCCATCTCTTCAATCCAACGACCCAGGTTCCATCTTGTTCATTAAATAAAAATGTCTCAAGAATATCAGAACCCTAAAGACATTATACCGTCTTCCTCGTATCTCCTCTGTAACTCCGCCGGCTCCGCCGCCGGCGGTGAACGCCACTTACGCCAATGACCACCAAAAATACACCATCAACCCTCCTCATCTCCCTCTTTACGGCCATGCCCTCAGCCTCCCTCGAATCAACGCCAAACCTGTCAAATCTTCGTCTAAATATTTTCCGGCCATGACACAAGTTACTCCAAATGACTCTAAATTAACACCCTAATGTCATCTGAGCCTCCTTTACCCAACCCCCTTAACCTCGTCTCTCAACTCCGGCCGGAGATGTTCGAATATCCAATTTTAGTTTTTCTGGCCAAAAACCTAATTGCCCCAAACTTCACTAATTTGATACCAAATGACCCCCTAACCTTCCTCGTAATGACTTGGTCATCAGTCGAGTGTTAATTTTGCCGGAGGGGGTCATGTTCGAATTTGGCGATTTGACTGGAGTCTTGAAGTGAGTCAGTAAGTTTTCAAGTTTAGCTTCTTTTATTTTCTTGGTGTTCATTGACCTTTCATGATTGTGTAGCTTCTTAATGTTGTTTGGTGATAATCGTCGGTCTAAAATTAATAACACGTTTTCAATTCTGTTTCATTTGGAGCCTTATCTGATTGATTCATGTTAGTTTAAGTGTTGATTAGTTATTCGTTGGGTTTGTTTCAATTTTTTCTGTTTGAATAATGTCTTTTGAATTCGGATCTCTATTATAATTTTCTTTAGTTAATAATCGTTTGAATATTATTAATTCTGATTAAGTTCAGTCGGTGATTAATCTGGTTTCGATTCTTTAATCAATATAGTTTAGTTCATCAGTGGTGGATCCCGTGGCTGTGTGTTTGGATTGTTGAAGTTTGTTAACTAGATAACCATAGGTAGGGGTTGGTTTAAGTAATTTTAAAGGCATCAAAGGGTAGTTTAGGTATTTGGTATTTGTTACAACATGGTAGATCTCACTAGAATAGTATGGACCCTTCTAGAATAGGATTTTAGTGAATCTCAGGAAAACATAGTGGGATTACTTGTGTAACAAGTTTAAAAATAAGGGACCAAGGCTAAAATTGAATAAGGACTAACAAAGAAAAACTGAAAATCTGATAGGCCTCATTTGTGCCTATAAAAGGGCATGACCCTTATTGCAGGGGGAGTTTTTTTTTCAGCTTGAAAATTCCCCTGATAGCTCTCCTTTTAACTTCCAGATCTGAGTTTTGGAATTCAAATATTCAAAAATCCAAAAACAGTAGAAAACCTCTAGAAAACCAAAAAAAGTGAGAAGTACTGTCCCTTTGATATGTCCAGTTAATTGTTAATTTGAGCTTCTGAATTGCTTCACCTAGCCTATAATTGTTTGCTGATACATTTTGGTGGTATTTGGGGCATCTTCTGAGTGTGCTTGGGTTCACTGGAGACTGTTTTAGGTTGATTTTGTTGGCTGTTAGTTTCAGAATTTGTTTTGGGAGTAGTGTTGAGTCTATTTGGGTTTCTACAATGGAGCCTGGTCTGTTATTGGTGTTATTCTTCTCTAAAAATCATTCTTGGCTTCTCATTCTGTGCTGAGTTATTCTGATCATCAATTCACTGCTATTGTGACTTGTGGTTGACACTGTTGTGTGCTGTGGCTGACCTCCTCTTTTTCTTCTATTTGTATCTCAACTTCCAGGTACTTCCAGCCTCATTTGATGTTGAAGAACTGAACCTGTGTGTATTGGCCAGTTGCAGAAATGAAATCTAGATCATGCTTATTTGATGTTGATTTATTTAATGATATGTTGATCTGAATTTTAGATGAATAGTATTAGTAGCATTAGGGAATTGGACGATTGGAACCTTTATAATTTGTGATAATTGGACTGTTTTTGGACTGTTGGTTTGTAGTTGGTAATTATGGACTTTGTATAATTCAATATTAGTTTTAGTTAGCATTTATCTACAAGCAGAAGGTAGGACTGGTTTAGAATAACAATTGATGTAGGATTTGATTTAAAGCAATGTTGCGCTACAGTAGTTAAGTATCATCATGCTGGTTTAATATCATTCTTTTCATTCCATTAAGTTCACCTTGTCAACGTAAGAAAAGTTATTACATGTTAGTAATTAATATCAGTAGTTTACTCGAGTTAAGTGTGAATCATTAATTAATCTGATTGGATAATTTGATGTGGTCACGAGTATCCATAGAGTCGGATGATATGAGTTTTAATTTGTAATTCAAATGACTGGCAGCTTGTTAACTTGAATAATTGTATATTGTTCCCTTTTTCATAATCATTGACAGCAATTTGGACCCAATTTAAGCTACTATCAATAGCCATTTGGGCCTTAAAACACCTGAAGCGCGAGCCCAGGTCCATGTTAACCCCTCTCACGTTTGGACTCACGCCCAGGCCTTGACTGGCATTTCGTTGGTATGGCATAAGTGCATCACTCTTTTTTTGGGCTTATCTCGGAGCGCAGTGGGTGGCCTTAATACAGAATTACCATCTAGTTTGTTTCAATTCAATAACAAATGCTTAGGATTTTGTTATGCTATTAGAGACAAAATAAACGTAGAGAACCATAGTCACTTTTAGGTTGCCTTTAAAAAAATAAAACGAGACGAGCGTCGCTACACAAAATGAACAAATGGCGGGGCCCTCGATAAATATTATACTAAAAATACCTAGACTCCGAGATAGGCCGTTTAGCGAATTTTATGGCCTTCCCCAAAATAATGACGCGTTAGTTACTTTAGGCGCGTTTTTAATAATCTTACTTTCTTAAATACGGGTGCACATTTATATGACCCAAATCTAAATCTCAACGGAGTCGAAATGTGTTGACAACCACGGGTGCACTGGTGCGACGTGGTTCTAGACGCATTTTCACGATGTTGCAATTCTTATTAAAATAAAAATAAAAGCAGGTTACTAATAAAAGGCACATAAGTTAGAACATGTTTTGAAATCGGATAAAATCAAATACAATAGTTGAGCGACCGTGCTAGAACCACGGAATCCGGGAATTCCTAACACCTTCTCCCGGGTTAACAAAATTCCTTACTCGGATTTTTGGATTGCGGACTAATAAACTGAGTCATAATTTTCCTCGGTTCGGGATTCAACCGGTGACTTGGGACACCATTAATCTCCCAAGTGACGACTCTGAATATTAATAATAAATCCCGTCCCGATTGTCCTTTAATTGGAAAAACTCTTTTGCGCCCTTGCGGGTGTAGTGAAAAAAGAGGTGTGAAAGGGCTCCAAAGTGACCAAGGTTCATAATAAGACATTATTGTTTGCAGGGAGATACCTCAACGAATACTTGGGTTTCTATAAGGAGGATAAATCTTTGTACCTGGCGAAGTTGGAGATGGGCGATGAGGTCCGTCCATGGTTATCTCAGTACTTGGCAATCCTAGGTACCGTTCCTGATTGATTGACAGTTGGGGTAAAAATATTGCGGAGGACCCTAAACTTTGAGGCAAGGGGTTGGGAGACCTTTATTTGCAGCCGGTTGGACCCTACTACACATGACCAGACCCTTCCTCTTTACCAGGCTGTATTGGTTGCTTCGATTATGGCGAAATACCCCATATATGTAGGAAATGTGATGTCCCACGTTATCTCGTTAGTGGGAGCTGAGCATGACCTAAACTACCCTTTCCTTAACACCCTCTCTATGTACTTTCGGGACTTGGAGGTGGACAAGAAGCCCTATGACGTCAAGGTCAAGGCGATAGCCCCGTTCTCCTGGTATAGCTTGAAGGGGAATGACAACCCCAAGGACAAGAACTACAAAGCCCCTGCTTCTGCCCCAACTGGCCAGTCTGAAGAGCCAGTTGTGGTAGAGGTCCCTACTGAGCCTACCTCCACTTCTGCTGACATTCCTCTTGGGCCTTCCATATCAGCAGGCCCGGAGATCCTATCTTCCCGGGCCCATCCCACCACTACCCACTCGGCTGAGCCAGGCCTTGCTGAATATAAACAACTGGATGCAGACTGCCTCATCCAAGTTGTCCATATTGACTACTACTATAGCGGCTCAGTCGGTACCTCAGCCAACACAGGTCCCACAATCGATAGAGGATGCTTTGAAGGAGATACTTAAGAACCAAAAGAAAATCCTCACCATTTAGGAGAAATTGGCCAAGGCAGTTGATTCACATAGCAAGGCTCTCAAGGAGCTTGCTAAGGAGCATAGGAAGCTGTGGAAGACATGGGCCTCCAAGGAGTCCGTGAAGGAGCTGCGGGCAGATATTGATAGACTGAAGGCAGACCAGCTACCTTTGGACCTGTTGCTTGATGATCTAGTCCCAGCAGCTCATCCACAGCCAGAGCAGACCCAGAGGCCTCCTAAGAGGAGGATGATGATCCCTAGAGCAGATGATGCTATCATCCAGTTAGCAGACCTACTGGAGACCTCCTCCAGTCAGCCACAGGATGTACCAGTTCCACAGCCTGTCAAGGTCCAGGCCCAGGTCCCAGGTCCCAGGTCCCAATAGAAGCAGAGCATACCACCGGGAACCAATCTGAGGTTCCCGAGCACATAGAAGACCCAGGGACCACCCATGATCCTATGCAGACAGACACGGCTTAGGGAGTCCTCTATAAAGTTACATTTCATTGTATATATTCATCTCATCTATTGTATATACAAATCTCCTCTTGTATATATTTATTCTATTTTTCGGAAAAAAAATTCATTTTTAGCTTCTTATTTGTGATTCATAGCTTCTTGTTTTTGAAATTTGCAATATGCCTTTGGTTTTCTTAATACCACAGTTCTTTCCAAAGGTGGAGTGTTGTGTGAACCGAGTGGATCTTCCCAATGATGGATGGCGTGACAACCTTCTTAAGAGTTTGAATCCGTTTTTTTTTTCTTTTTGTTTTTAGTAGTTTATAGTTAAGGGTACATCAAGCAAAGTTTCACTTGGGCCTAGCACATTTTCCTTTGATCCTATGGTCAAGGACAAAATGTTATGTTTAGGATGGTGAAAGTCGTGACCTTGAGACTCTTGTGTTGACCGATAATCATCAAGTGGTTTTTCGGGGCCATTGTGTGCTCAATCGTATCTAAGGTCATTGTGGGCCCCCGACTCTATGTCTTTAGCAATCCTTTAGCTTGTGTGGTGAGAAATTGAATTGTGAGTCCAAGTCCCGAGCCATTGGTCTAGAACTTGCCCTGAATGTTTGTTGAGGCGAAATCTCAAGTGAAATTTGACTTGAGAAGTGATTATAGGATCTCCTTTATCCAAATGATAGTTTGAACAATTCCATAGCCTACCAAAAATATGATCCCTAGTTAACCCTTTTGAGCCTTAGACCTTTTTCTTTCAAGAACCATGATACAAGCCTATACCCGTTCTAAAAGATACCCTCTCTTGGCACCCAAATCTTTCCTTTAGCACATGGCAAAAGTATAAGTTTGGGAGGAGAGATGATGATTGCAACAAAGTGGTAAAAATGCACAAAAGTAAATAAAAAGAAAGGCAATTAAAAAGAAAGAAAAGTAAAAAGACAAAAAGAAAGTTCAATGTGAAAAAGAATGAAAAGGGATTCAAGAAAAGCAATAAAAAGAAAGAAAGGTGTGGAAAGTTGAAAAAGGAGAAAAGGTTTGAAATTCATAAGAAAGAGTGACAATGTGTCTCTCTAACCCCTTAGAAAAAAGTGAAATGACTCAAAGAGTCAAGTGAATTGTGCCAAATGAATCAAAAGAAGTGCTTAAGGGAAGATGGAACCCACTTGAACAAAAACATGACCTACCCTAAACCAAGAGCCTTCACAATGACTCCACAAAAGCCCTATATGATCTCGAGTTAAATGAAGCTTACATTAGTCGATACTTACATAAGGGGCAAGCATATGGTACTTAGAGCCGGACTTGTGATCTTTCCTTGAGAGAGATGAATGAATTTCCAATAACCTCATTTTATGTGCCAATATTCTAAAGGTGAGGTTTGCTTAGGGAGAGTTGAGGATGTGTGAGTTTGGGTTCCACAATGACCAAAGTAATTGAAAGAGTTCTTTGATGTGTTGAGTCAACTTTTGATGCTCTTGTGTCGTACTTGATCCATGGTTTTTCAAAGGTTAAATATTGTTAATGACTCATGTGTGTCGAGGGCAATTGTTAGTCCCAATTGATGCTAGTTGAGGTTGCTTTAGGAAAGCTGAAAATTTCTTGGATTTTCCCTTAAGGGGTGGGTCTTATTTTGTTTGCTTGAGGACAAGCAAAAGCTTAAGTTTGGGGGAGTTGATAACTAGGGATTTTGACGTGTTTCATGCTCCTTCTTGCTTACGCTTTAATTATAAATCCTTCCAAAATAGTCCCAAAAGGCTCATAATTTATGCTTGATTGCAGGTTTGATCAATAAAGTGACGAGATGTCAAAGATCGGCTCAAAAGGAGTGAAAACTGCACAAGTACCAAAGACAAGACAACTCAGGACAAACAGGCCTAGTGCGGCCGCACTACACTTTGTGCGGTCCGCACTAGGGAGATTCAGAGACCTGGATTTTAAGGCATCAAAGCAGTGTGGCTGCAGTAGATATTGTGAGCCCGCACTGAAGACACCGCGGCTGCACTACCATTTTATGCGGTCTGCGGAAGCAAACTTCAGAGAGATGTCAAGTGCCAAGGTTCAAGCCTGTGCGGTCCGCAGTCGTGTTTGTGCGGACCGTGCTAGATGCCTCCGCGGCCGCAGTCCATTCTGTGCAGTCCGCGGAGCCTGGGTTCAGAGAGTTGATTTTTCAGAGTCAAGAGCCTAGTGCAGACGCACACCATTTTGTGTGGTCCGCACTGACCCCGCAGGAGCATTTTTGTCCAGTTTTTCAAGCTTAGTATAAATAGAACCTTTTTCCATTTTTAGGTTATCAGATATTATAATACTGTAGCTGCGCTCGTAAGAAGACATTGTTTTAGCCATTTTTGGAACCTTTACGTAGTTTTAATCATTGAAACTTTGTATTTACTTTAGTAATTAATTAATATGTCTTTCTCTTCATCTATTTATCTAATTTTATCTTCAAGCATGAGTAGCTAGATCCATTAGCTAGGGTTGTGGCTCAACACTAGTGTGGGTAATTGATGGGTGTTGTGATTTAAGGTCAGAATTGATTGTGAGTGTTTGTTATTTGGGTCAATTTTATGGTTTAATTTATGAATTAGTGGTTGCAAACACTAGTTTGTGATAAGTTGACTTGGGCTCTTCTTGAGAAAGAGAGACTAAGTCTCCAAAATTGAATCAACAAGGAATTGGGATGGATTCAGGAGATTTGATAGTCCCAATTAAAGGGTTAAACCTTGAGAGATTAATTACCCGACTTGAACCCTAGGTGTTTTGGCAAATATGCATACCCAATTGTCTCGAGACAATTAGGCAAAACCACTCTTTCTACCGAGAGATGTAGATTGGGTAGTATAAGCAACGGTTATAACATATTTCCCCAATCATGTCAATCGTGCCTTAGATGCAATTACCCTTCAATTAGCCACCTAGGTGAAGTTTACTACCCTAGTGCCCTTTTAAACTATTAGATAAAACTTGTAGCAATTTACTCTGTCTAATTTAGTTGTAATTATAATTTGTAGTTTGATCATAGTAGAATATAAAGAAAAACAAAAAATGAATAGAAGATCAATTAAGAACATATATGCAATCCTAAGCTAAATAGATACTTGATTCCAATCCTAGCTCTCTGTGGATTCGATCCCGACCCACAAATCGGGTAAAAGCTATTGCGACCCTCTCTCGCTACTTTTTAGTGGTGCGAAGTTGGAAGCGATCACACCTTACCATTGTTTGTTGTCTGCAAGTATAATTCAGGCCGCCAACAATATTCTTGTAAGTCCATTCTTGCCTTCGTGTTATCCTTTGTCTTACCTTTAACATCCATCATTGTGTTTAACAAATTATCAAAATAATTCTTCTCAATATGCGTGACATCAAGGTTGTGACGGAGAAGATTATCATTTCAATAAGGAAACTCCCAAAATATACTCTGTTTCGTCCAATTATGAGTAACACCATATCCGAGGAATCTATATGGTGGAGCTTCAGTAACTTTATTGAAGTTCTGGACCCTCTCCCAAATTTCCTCACCTGAAAGTATCAGAGGTGGAGAATCATATTACATTTTATTATTTTTAAATTCATTTTTCATCCTTCTAAACTCATGATCATGAGACAAGAATTGACGATGACAATCAAACCATGATTGCTTTCAGCCACGTTTCAAGTGAACGCTTTACTATTTTCCATGCAGTAAGGATAAGCTAGCTTCCCAGCAGTCATCCACCCAGACAACATTCCATACGCAGGAAAATCGTTAATAGTTCACATTAAATTAGCACACAAATTAAAATTATGCTTGGTTGATATGTCATATGTTTCAACACCATCATACCACAATTGTTTTAGCTCATCAATCAAAGGTTGCACCACCGGGGATAATACAATTTAAGAATATATATGGACTAGTCATACACAACTTGGGTGGTAGATTATAAGGTGTAAAAAAGACAGGCTAACATGAATATAGTGTCGCAGATATAGGAAAAGGCGTGAAGCCATCCGCACACAGACCCAACCGATGTTCCGTGGTTCACTACCAAAATCTTGATATATCCTATCAAAGTTCTTCCAAGCTTCTCCATCTGAAGGATGACACACAACAGCAGGTGGTCTTCTATTTTTAAAGTGTCATCTCATATGAGGAGCAGAACTCATCGACGCATATAACCTCTTTAACCTAGATATAAGAGGTAAATAATCCATCGCCTTGATAGCGACCATATTCCTGCTGGAAATCCACTTAAAACGGTGCTTTTTGCAAAATTTACAACTGTCTAAAGTTGTATTATCTTTATAATATAACATGCAACCATCTTCACAACAATCAATTCTCATTGACGAAAGTCCTAACTTAGAAACCAATCTCTTTGCCTTATAGAAACCACAAGGTAATTTGATATTAGGGTCAACTAGTTCACTCATAAGGTCAATGAAAGCGTCCATGGCTGCTTGAGAAATACTCTAATCAGATTTGATATTTAGTAATCTAATTGCAACAGACATCTCAGAGTGCGGGCTTGCTTTACGTAGTGGACAACTAGATTCCTCTAACTGTTCATAAAAATGTTTTGCGTCATCATTAGGAGTTTGTTAAACATTTTCATTGGGCTCACCCCCGAAGTGCATGCCAAAAGCATCCGTAACCATATCATGAATTCTAGAATCACGATTTGTATTCTCCACCGACCTACTACTTTCACCAACAACCATGTTATGAAATATCTCACGGCTACCACCTGATCTCTCCATGATTAGTCTACAAAAAATAATTCTCTATAAACCCTTTCCTATAAATATGAAGCTTAACTTCCTTCGGTTTTTCAAACTTCATACAGTCACACCTACCACAAGGGCACCTAATTACTCCTTCAATTCGGTATGGTGGAAGTGATATTGCATGTATAATAAAGTCATCAATCCCTTCTACAAAATCCTCTCGTATTCCCCACCGATTAGGATAATTTATATTATACATCCAAGTATTATGTTCCATCTATACAAAAAAAACTAGAACAAATTAATTGAGTAATTCATATCATAATCGTTTTTTAGTTAATTCATATCCTAAAATTTCAAGTTATAAACTAAAAGTTTAATTTATAAACTAAAATTCCAATTCATATTCTAAATGTTCGATTCATATTCTAAAAGTTCAATTCATATCCAAAAAGTTCAATTCATAAACTAAAAGTTCAATTCATATCCAAAAGGTCCAACTCATAAACTAAAAGTTCAACTACAAATCCTAAACCCTAGATTCTAACTAAACTATTCAAGATTGTACAAAGTATAATTCCAATCTTACCAAACTATTCAAGACTAATTAAACTAATTATTTAATAAAATTAATAAACAGAACTAATTGAAACAAGACCTAAACCCTAGTCCTTAATAAAATACAATGTTCAAAGAATTGAAACACTAATTGAAATAATAAAATACAATGTTCAAATAATTGAAATAAAAACTAGAAATAACAAAGAAATGGGTTGTAATTCAAACCTAGAACTTTTAGGTAGAGAAGGAGAGGGGCGGTAGTCTTAAAAAGCAGTGGCAGCTCCGGCGACGGCTACGGGTGGTGGCTACACGGGATGGGGAATGGGATTTGTATGAGGAAAATTGATAAGGGGAGGGGAAGGTATTGAGGAAGAAGTTAGGGAAATTTTGATGAAGAAAATAAGAGAAATGGGGGGAAACCCGTATTTCATTCTTAATTTCAGAATTACCGACCAACGTTGGTCGGTAATTTGGTCGGTACATTAAGTGTTGACCGTTTGACCAAATACCGACCAACTTTGGTTGGTTTTAAAAAAAACTAAATTCTTTTTTTTAAACATATTATAAGCTATAAAAAATTATTATAAACTATAAAAAATTATTATTAATTATAAATATTTATTTTATTTAGCTATAATTATTATAAATAATTATAAACTATAAGCATAATCTTTATAAAAAATTATATTAACTAGATAATTACTTTTAATAGATTATAACAGCATCTATGGAAGCAAATTTTTAAGTTATATTTAAGTATATGAGTAATTTCACACAAACACATAAACTATATTGTAATTGATGACCAATCTTATACATTACTACGTACGTACAAATAATTAATCAATTGATAAACCAATATAATATTATTTTATTTTAGGTTGAGACGTTTTGTTTTTCATATATATCGATATAGGTCAAAACGTTTTGTTTTTATTATTCATCGATGCATCTAAATAAGATATAAGTCGATGAATCAATTTACAAGTCTATCAATCCCTAAAAGAACCCGACCCTGTGTTCCTAGCGCTTCATGTTCTTTTATATATATATATGGCTATCAAAGTACACACACACACACACACACACACACATATATATATATACATACATACATACATACATATATACACACAGCCACTTCATTGTAATACTTTAACTATATATATAGCTTGTTATAGTATATGTTAGTGTGTGTATATATACAACACACACATTTCGTTGTGCTACTTTAACTACATATATATATTAATCGATATAGGCCGAGACATTTTATTTTTACTATTATATAGGTCAGATGTTTTATTTTTAATATTCAACGATGCATCTAAGTAATAAGTTATAGGTCGATGAATCAATTTCCAAATAGATATATTTGATGATAAATTATATATACTAATTAGGATCTTCACAAGTCTATCAATCCCTAAAAGGAAAAAAAAATTATATTTTCAATAAAATCTCTAGTTTCTCAACAAAAAAAAGGTACGCTAGTGGCTTAATTCTATATATTTTTAGTATCTGCAAGGGATAAGCCTCTGGATATATAAGTTGGAATCTCGGGAGAGAGGATTTAACCTTGAGGGGTAGCTCAACTAGTAAAGGCCTGAGGACAAAATCCTTTAGGTCACCAGTTCGAGCCCCCGCAGGGCCACTGGAGGCATTACAAACCGACCGCGTCTCCAGGGCCCCGTGGAACTAACCGTGCACCCGTATTGAAACAGCGGGACCCGGTGGGTACAGCTAGTCGAGTTCGCAAAGCGATGCCCGGAAACCACGGTTATAAAAAGAAAAAGAGAGGATTTCATGTTTGGGTGTGTAGACAATAAAATTGCGTCAAAAATTAATCGAGATCGAAAAATATTTTAACAATCATAGTATTTGATTTCAAGTAATATGAGCGTACAATCTCTATGATTCCACTGAATCTTCTTTTCTAATAATATAAATTTAAGGGATTTTGAGCTTGATCTTAAATTTTTGCTTGTTTCCACGAACGATGATCTTTAATTCAACTAGCACGAACTTTGATTTGAACTCGTACTCCTTGAAACTTGATTCGTTCTTCATTCTTGAGCTTGAACTTGATTTCTTGGACTTGATCTTGATTGCTTGAAAGTCGAAGTATGTAGAGAAATTTGTGGCGTTTGATCCACAAGCTTTCTCTTGCTTCTTGTTATGATTTATGGTGTCTTTTCTGAGTTATAAAAACTATTATTTATAGTTGTGGGAGGGAGGAGTTGTGATGAGAACAACTCTTTTCGACCAATCAGATTGAAGCGTAACAAGGATGTATTTGATTGACCAGAACATGTCATTTGCACATGTGACACAGTTTCATTAATTTGACTTGGCATGCGTTGTCATTTTGACATGTTGCATGATCCTATCAGCACTTCTATTTGACATGACATGTTACATCATTTGATAAGTAGCATCAAATTGGTCCTCTAATAAGATGACATATTGGGCCTAATGAAGTGGGTTTATCACTTGTAGCCCAACTAAATGGGCTAGCCGAATGGATTTGTGTGAAGGTAAAAATTGTGACATCAAAAGGAGAAATCTATGTATACTTGTTGAACTGACATTGTTGTTTTACTTTTATGCATGACAGATTGTAAAGACAGAAAGCTGGGAATCCTTCATTCATGATACTTTATTTTTTGCTAAGGTTATATCTATTCTTTTACTCCCTTTATCTTCATATTATTCTGCTATCTGTCATCATGATGCATAATATGTTTTCAAATAACTGAATATGACTCAATTTTGTTCAGAACGAATTAATTCTAATTTGCAAAGTATTTTTCTTTTTTGATAACTTGATTTGCAAATCTTTAACTTATTTAGTATGTGTCACGACCCGGATTTACCACCCTCGGGAGTCGTGATGGCGCCTACTAATGAAAGCTAGGCAAGCCAATTATTTTAAATATTTACCTTTTCTCATTTTTAATCCTTTAACAGCTTTGAATCAACATTATATCATCAGCGGAATTAAACAAGCGGAAGAACAAATTATAACCATTAAAATATCACCACTACAATCCTTAAACATAGACTACCCAGAATTGGTGTCACGATTTCACAAACTGTCTAAGAATACTACAAATAAGGGTCCGAAAGATAAATACAATGCTGCCTCTGAAATACATAAAAGAAACATAATGAAGAGATAGAAGGAGACGCCAAGGCCTGCGGACACCTGCAGGACTACCTCGGGTCGCCTGATGAGCTGGAAGCAGCAACCTCACTCCGGTCCGAAAGCTACATCATCGAGATTTGCACACAAGAGTACAGAGTGTAGTATCAGCACAACCGACCCCATGTGTTGGTAAGTGTCTAGCCTAACCTTGGTGAAGTAGTGACGAGGCTAGGACCAGACTACCAAATAAACCTGTGCAGTTAAATCACATACAACGGAAATAAAGGCAGATATTTACAGTTAAAGAGGGGAGGGGAAAGCATGCTGCGGGGAGTATTAAATAACAACAGAATACCAGAGAGGAATGTAAAGAAACCAAAATTCAATTGCTAACAAGGATAAGAGTAACAAACACAATATTCACTTTCATTTCTTTCTTGTTGCGGGTGTGCAACCCGCTCCCATTTCATATATCTCGTTGCAGGCATGCAACCCGCTCCCATTTCATATATATCGTTGCAGGCGTGCAACCCGCTCTCATTTCACATATCTCGTTGCAAGAATGCAACCCGTTCCCATTTCAAATATTACCGTTACAGGCGTGCAACCCGCTCACATTTCATATATTACTGTTGCAGGCGTGCAACCCACTCCCATTTCATATATTACCATCGTAGGAGTGCAACCCGCTCTCATTTCATATATCTCGTTGTACGCATGCAACCCGCTCCCATTTTATATATCAACACCAATCATAAACATAATTCAAACGAGGGAACAATAGTATAACAATAATATCCCAGCAAGGGAACAACAATACAACAACAACATCCTGGCAAGGGAACAATAATATAAAAAAAATATCCTGGCAAGGGAACAATAATATAACAACAACATCCCGGCAAGGGAACAATAATATAACAATAATATCTTGGTAAGGGAACCGTAATGTAGCAACAACATCTTGGCAAGGGAATCACAATATAATAACAACATCCCGACAAGGGAACAATAATGATAATCATCATATTAAGCATGAATAAACCACAATGGAGTCATAACAATTACAATACGAGACTCATGAGCATGCTTGACACCGACATATAGATACTCATCACCATGCCTATACGTCGTACTCCACAATTAACACATAGCAAATAAGACACCACTCCTAATCCCTCAAGCTAAGGTTAGACCAAACGCTTACCTCGATGCACGAACACAATTCAAGCCTCAACTACCGCTTTACCTCTTGATTCCACCACCAATTCGCTTGTATCTAGCCACAAGTTACTTAACTATATCAATAAATGCTAAATGAATCAATTCTAATGCATGAAAATAGTTTTCTAGAGTTTTTCCCAAAAAGTCAAAAATCGACCCCAGTCCAACATGGACAAAACCCGAGGTTCAAACCAAAATCTGATTACCCATTCACCCATGAACTCAAATATATAATTTATTTTGAAATCAGACCTCAAATCGAGGTCCAAATTCCCAAAATTTGAAAAACCTAAATTCTACCCAAACCACCCAATTTCCCCCAGAAAAACCTTTGATTTTGAGTTGAAATCATGAGAAAAGATGTTAAAGATTAATGAAAACGAGTTAGAAATGATTTACAATCGGTTTGGAGAAGAACTTTTCTTTAGAAAATCGCCCAAGAGAGTCTAGGTTTTGAAAAAGTTGTAAAAATGGTTGAAATCCCATTTGAAATTCATTTAGCAGATCTCTAATGCCGCAATTGCGACCAGAGTTCGCATTTGCGAACCCTTAAGGAACCTGCATTCCTCGCATTTGCGATAAGGGGTTCACATTTGCAAACCGTGAGGATTTCTGCTTCCTTCGCATTTGCGAAGGTATTGTCGCATTTGCGGCAACTGGGAAATTCTGAGTACTTTGCATTTGCGAAGGAATGCTCGCAATTGCGAGCAAGGTTAGACAGGGCTTACTTCGCATTTGCGAAGAGCCCCTTGCAATTCCCAATATCTCAGACTTCGCATTTGCGATCCCTGATCTCGCAATTGCGAGATCAGATGCTAGCACCAGACTTGCAACCTGCAACAATTTCCTAAGTCCAAATTTCGCTACGTGGCCTATCCAAAACTCATCCGAGCCCTCGGGTGTAACTACTCGGTCAGTCATTTTGAGCCCTAGCATGTCGTTCGGTAGTCTGAGGCTATGAACAACTTCGTTTCAGGTATTATGACTTGTACGCGTGGCTGGAATTAAGTTCTGGGAAGTTCTGAGTTGATTTGGATAGAGAATTCTTGTTTCAGAGGCTTAAAGTTGAAAGAATGAACTAAGATTGGATTTTTGAGTAAACGACCTCAGAATCAGGATCTGAATGTTCCAGCAGGTTCGTATGGTGATTTCGGACTTGGGCGTATGTCCGTATTGGGTTTTGGATAACCCGGGAGCGTCTTGGCGCCTATTGTGGAAGTTAGCATTTTAGAAGAAATTTCATAAGTTTGGCTTGAAGTTCATTTCAGTGTTATCGATATCCGTTTGGGATTTTGAGACTGTGAATAGCTCCGTATGGTGATTCTGGAGTTGGGACCGCGAATTGGGAGGTCCGTAAGTCATTTTGGAGCCATTTGGCTAAAGATAGAAATTTGAAGGTTTTTGAGAAGTTTGACCGGAGGTGGACTTTTTGATATCAGGGTCAGAGTCCGATTCCGGAAGTTGGAATAGGTCCGTAATGTCAAATATGACTTGTGCGCAAAATTTGAAGTCAATCGGACGTGATTTGATAGGTTTAAACATCGAAAATAGAAGTTTGAAATTTCGAAGATCACAAAGCTTGAATCAGGGTGTAATTCATGGTTTTAACATTGTTTGATATGATTTGAGGCCTCGAGCAAGTCCGTAATGTATTTTGGGATTGGTTGGTAGGTTTGGTTGAGGTCCCGGGGGCCTCGAGAGCATTTCGAGTGGTTAGCGGATCTAAAATGGAATTTTGAAGAAGGCTGAAGGGTCTGGTTGCTGTCATAACCGCACCTGCGGAAATGGGGCCGCAGGTGCGGCTAGGAAGGCGCAGGTGCGAAATTGTGGTCAAGGGTTTGAGGACTGCATATGAGGTCAAGGTTCTGCAAAAGTGGGACCGCATCGCGGAGTAGTGGTCGTAGAAGTGGTTTTGGTCGGCTCAGAGTGGACCGCAGATGCAGTCAGATTTCCGCAGAAGTGGGACCGCATCTGCGGAGGGGGCATCGCAGAGGCGAAAAAGGGCAGCCTTGGGTGGACCGTAGAAGCGGCCCTAGATCCGCAAAAGCGGAACCACTAGGAAATATTTCCCAGAAGCGAAAATAGTTGGGGCAGAATGGTTGTTTAAAATCGGGGTTGAGTTCATTTCTCTCATATTTTTCATGGCTTGGGGCGATTTTTGGAGGGCTCCAAGAAGGGATTTCATCATCTATGTTAAGGTAAGTTACTCCTACTCATTTCCAAGTTAAATACGAGATTATATCATGGAATTAGACATGAAAATTGTAGGGAAGTTGGGATTTTTGGAAGAAAACCTAGAACACTTGATAAATTGGGTTTCACCGCGCATTTGAGCATGGAATTAGGAGTAAATTATATATTTGAGTTCCTAAGGTCATGGGTAATCCTTATCTTCGAAAATTTTTTGATTTTCGGGCACGTGGGCCTGAGGGCATTTTGGGCAACTTTTCGATCGGAGTTAGGAATTGCTATAAATTAGATTGTAATGAATAATTGAGCATATATTAATAGATTTACGTAACTGTTGGCTAGTTTTGGAGCGTGGTGTATCAATTAGAGTCTTCGTAAGGACGTGGAATGCCGATTATGGATCTTCGGAGTGAGGTGAGTCTCCTTTCTAACCTTATAAGAGGAAAATGTCCCCATAGGTGTAATAAGTGATTATATGCTCCTATTTGCAGGGGCTACATACGCATGAGGTAACGAGAGTCCATGCGTAGCTACTATTATACTGTTGTCCGGGTAGTTAGGACCCAAAAGCATGTTATACTTGGATTATTTATGAACCCATTGATAGCGTGAATTGCTTAAACCACATTGAATTAGTAAGGGAATTTCTAAAAAGATTAAACTTCATTTCTTAAAAAATTGTTAAAGGAAAATTGGTTTTATTTGGATAATTATCCCCCGATAAATTCTTAATTGGCTATTTGAGCGTGTATTTTATGTGTACCAGTGTCGCATGGATGATTCGCGAGCAGGGTGATTGTTTATTTTATGTTGACCGCGTCACATGGACGATTCACGAGCGGGGTAATAGATGCATCTATGGTTCGGGCCGTTCGACCCTCGGTAGTGCACAGTTTACATTTCTGTTGGATCGGGTCGTTGCCTCGGTGTGATTTGCGCATGTTAATTGTCGCTTGAGAATTTTAAACGTGAAATTTGCCCTTCGTGGCTTGATATAAATTGATAAGATAATTAAGAATAAACCTTAAAAATCTTTGATTATTTGTTGAAGGTGTTTACCTGTTTTCTTGCTTCGTGAATTAGAACCACTATATAAATCTATGATTTCCTCACGTTTTAGTATGTTGTTAATTGACCTTTAGTGAGTTTCGAAGTTGACCATCTCGTCTCTACTTCTTCGAGATTAGACGGGATACTCATTGAGTACACGTTGATTACGTACTCATACTACACTTCTCTGCATTTTTGTTGCACAGATATATGTAATCTTAGTGGCTTACTGGGCGTAGCAGCGCGGATGATTCTGGGACTAGGTGAATTGCATTATTCGAGGCGACCCACAGCTAGTATAGTCCCTTTCAGCATATTGTATTTATTTTCTGTCCATTGTATTTTGGACGGATGTTGTATTTTATTTCCTTATCAGTAGATGCTCATGCACTTGTGACACCAGGTTCTGGAATGATTTTCGAAAGATTTGTACTAATTATTTATTATTTAATTTGAATTTAAGTAGTGATCTCTTTATTTATAAAAAATAGAAGGAAAAATCCTAGATTTCAAAGGTATTAAGAGGAGAAGTTAATCGATTAATTAAGTTGGCTTGCCTGACAGCGGTGTCCGGTGCCACCACGACCCTTAGTGGATTTTGGATCGTGACATCGGGGCTCCAAACCAAACATGCACACCACCTTAAAAACATCATACAGACTTGCTCGTGCAATCAAATCATCAAAATAACATCAACAACTATGAATTAGACCCCAAATTCATGCCATTATCCAACAACACCAAAATTTTCAATTTCTCAACTTTAAGTCCGTTTTATACCAAATCAATCCCGATCTTTACCAAAATTTTCAGATTCAACCACATTATTATTTCAAACTCGTACCGGGCTCCGGAACCAAAATACGGGCCCGATACCATCAAATTCAAACATATTTCATTTCCAAAAAAACTCATATATATTCCAGAAAATAATTTTCTTAAAAAATTCATTTCTCGGGCTAGGGACCTCGGAAGCCCAAGTCTCATATTTTCCTACGGGCCTTCCGAGACTGTCAAATCACGGGTCCGAGTCTGTTTACCCAAAATATTGACCGAAGTCAACCTAAATTTATTTTAAAGGCAAAATTCATTATTTTTTACATATTTTCACATAATGGATTTTCGGATACACACCCGGACTGCGCATGAAAATCGAGGTAACATAAACAGGAGGGTTTAAGGCGTCAAAACATAAAATTTACTTTTAGAACGAGTGATGATCTTTTGGGTCATCACAGCGTGTGCATACTTGAACATCAAATTTATTATGGGAAATCTGGTTTTAATTTTCATTACCATTTGCAGCCAAGTGTTCCTTTATAGCTTCCATTAGATTCTTACTATTTACTTTGGTAATATTTAACTCAAAATTGCTTCTTTTCAGATTTTCGTTACTGGCATTGCTTTAGTTTTGGTTAATCACTTGGCACTCTGGTACACATTGGCATTTTTAGGTGGGTCCTACTCTAGTTTTCAGTTCCCAATTAATCTAGCTGAAATTTGATGGGATGGTTAAAAAGCACAATGATTGTTGTCATAATGTGATCCATGTATAAGCACTACGAGAAATCTATTTAGTAGATGGCTGACTTACTGACTTTCTTAACCTTTCCAATTTCATTGTTATGTTATTTGAGAATATCGTCTAATTAACTTGGTAATTTTATCTAATTCTTTCATTGTGTCGATTTCTTCCTTCCAGTTATACACATTATAGCGCAGCAGCCTTCATATGAAGGACTAGGTACTCTTGCTACTCCTATTATTTGATTTACCATACTTGGATAAGCTTCCTGTGAGCCTACAATAGTTTTTTCTATAGTTATCTTAGCATAATAAGGTACACGGAGTGTGCTTATAAAAATAAAATAAAAAGGTACACTGAATGCGTAGATGGTGCTAAATAGAGCAAGCATGCTGCTTGATTAGAATGTATAACTAATACAATCTCCGTATTTGTTCCCTCTTATACTTTACTGAAAGTCACCTTTGGCAGGTCGAATTTTGTGCTTTCTCCACACCGGCTTGTGTATGTTCCATTATGATCAAAACTATCATATAAAGTTAAGAGAGGAATTTTATGAAGTGAAGTTAGTTATTTGTTCATCCAAATTTGAACTTTTTGAGAGCTTATTTTTTGGTTGGAAATGCATTGTCTTATATATTTTCTTGAACAGATACTCAAACGTAAATTTATCTTTTGGGACTGTTGATATTGGACTCTTCCCTAATGCTGCTGAAAATTTTGGCATTCCTCTTGGTGTGCTATTGTTATCTTTACCGTTACATGTGTTATGTGACCTGGATTTATTGGTTTTATGGTGTTGAAGTGTTAATTCTGTTTTGTTTGACTTTTCTATTGACTGGTTCATTTGGAGATCTAATGCAGGAAGCTTGAACCAACTTCCAGTGTACATTCTATTTGAGAATGCTATAGAGGTTGCACACTTTCCAGAGTTTGATGCTGAGCCATATGTTTTTGGTCCTACCATTATAAAAGTATTCTCTGCTACCATATAGTGCAATAGTTTCGTGTGCCTTCCTTTTCTTTTTCTAAGCGGATCTCATACTATTGCATATTTAAACTGTTTGCTTCCACTTTGTGCCTTTTTCTGTTTTCGTATATTTGACGTTTATAATTTGTGTTTACTTAAAACCATCTCCGGCTTGATTGATAGATTGAACATATTAAAGACTAATCTTATCTTGTATAATACATCTTGCACATTTCTGGATATAGTAAATATGCACAACTGATCAGTGAAATTCAATTGGCTTCAACTATATATTTTCCATTCTTTTTTTTCCTGCATCCCCTTATTGCTTTCCTAGTCTTAGGACTAGACAATGTTAGCCTAAGTCTAGTTCCCTATAAAAAGCTTTCATACATGACTCGTTTAATTAGTGGACCCTTCTTGGAGTAAGCCCGGGAACCCGTAGAAGATAAGTAGAGTCTCATTCTCCCAGTTAACATCTGATAAAAAATTAGGTAATTGTGTGCTGGCGAAGATTTAGGATACTTTATTATCTGGTCTAACTAATTTTTGTCACAACAATATGTTAAATAATTCTTCTCTACTCCTAACAAGGCAAGTAAATAAATACAAAATATATTTTATATCCTAGTTCAATGAATAGAAGATGTTATAGATCTTAGATACATTCTAATATATGACTTCATTAATCCTTTTGACCTTTAATAAATTCTACCAAAAGATCAAACACAACCACAGTATGAGGTTTTCTACCAAAATAACTCTGCATTAATATTTTTTCTCCTCCACCAGTGTAATTACGTGGAATAGGACAATGGAGCACTTCCCTCTTCCTAGCCTTATACCACCTTAGATCTCCAAGTGATTCTTTTATGCGATTATTGTAAATTTTTTATCGAAGGAACATTTCTCTGAGCTTGTTGACCTACTTGCACACTCAATCGGTCAGTATTATATATATATATATATATATATATATATATGTGTGTGTGTGTGTGTGTGTGTGTGTGTTTACTTTGAATATTTGGTTTTTAAACTTCACAATTAAATTATTTAAAAATATTTTGATAAAAACATATTGAAATAACAGAAAGAGATAAACAACTAACAAATAGGAAAGTAAAGCATAGTGAAAAGAGTCAGACAGTTCAGCCTTGTGATTATTATATTTAGCAGTGAGAAAACAAGGTTAGCCAAAGCAACATAAAATACAATCAGGATCTGTCTTTAATACATATTTTTGTTGTAGAGGCAAACATATTATAAAACTAGTACTATTCTATCACATTGTACGAAACTATTCATATATAATGTAAAAACCTGTTTAAACCCTGAACATCAAGAATCATCTGGCTTTGTGCCATTGCTATCAGCCTCCAAAAATTTCAAACAAGGCATCATGTCTATCATAATGGTTGAGCAATCTGATGTTGGTGCCGGAGAAGGTGAAGAAGGTGACGGAGATGGAGCTTTAATTGGCGACTGTATTGGTGGTGCACTGCCATGGCCAGCGTTTACGGTCACCACATCCCATGTGACCAAAATGCACGTTACAACCGAAATCAGAAAGATATTCATAAATAATCTTGTTTTTCTTTTTCTTGAATGAAAGGAGTATAAATGTGATAGAAATGGTTAGAATGATGGATCTAAAGTTGTCAAAGTTTACTTATATGCCTAATTAATAGGGATTGGTTTTAATTAGATTGTTTGAATAAGTTGATAAGAATCTTAAATGATCACAAACCGATAAACACGATTTTGACCAAGTAAGATTTTACCCAATCCTTTAAGGAATTAACCATTTCTCTAAGCAACGAAAAATAGTTTATTATTAAAAGATAAAATACTTCTATCTTACATGTTGTATATAGCTGTATATTAGGGCTTCAAGAGGTTAAAATAACAATAGAGTTATAGTTAAATAAATCAAAAGAATTTGCTAACCAAAAGAATCGAATTTCTTATATAAGCTGTCTTAAATATTCATATTTTTTCAATTCATATTGTTCGCTGATATTTTCCAAACAATTATATGATTGATTGAATGATTACTCCGAATTTGATTTGTATTATTTCCTATTTTTCTTTAAAATATCTATTTTTTTAAAATTATGTTTTTCACGTGCTTTGAAAGATAAAAGTTATTAAAGCAAAGAACTATTTCCCTCACCTTCTTATTTTGTAAGTATAATTCTGTATAAACTATAGTTTTATGTGTTAAGAAAATTAATAATTTAAGTTTCACGTTCTACAATACCAACTACTTTACGAAATTTTGCTATATACTTGCATCATAATAATGTTGGTTTTATTTACATGAGTTTTTAGTTGACCTATGTCGGCGTTAAGAATACCATTATATAATTGTAATTCCTCATATATTATAGAGTAACATTTAGATCGTTTCTTATTCGACATCTGGATCATTCTCCTTTTCATCTCATTCATACATTTGGAGATATCATGTGCTTTCTAATTAAAATATTTAGCAGCCTAAATAATGTGGAGACTGAAATGAACTAGTGAAATGTGAAATCTTGTATAAACAATCCAAGTAACTCCTTACCTAGTGGTCTGGCGATAGAGTCTCGTAATACCATTCATTTGTCAATATTATAGCAAAACTGATCGAAAATATTAGAGCAAAATTTGCATTGAATATAATTGGCTGAGGATAAAAAAAAAGAACCTTCTACTTTTTATAGTTAAATGCAGATTGTCGTATATTTTTAAATATTTTTACTTAAATATTTCTCTCGTTATTGTTGGTTAACATAGATAAATAATATTATAAAAATTCAATTAATGGATAATTCTAAGAACTAGAAAGTTCCTACGTAATATTTAGTTTAGTATATATAACTAACTGATATGTATAGCTGTATAGTTTTTTTTTGTTACGGGAGCTAGAGATTAGATATAGAAGTGAGTAGAGGTCTATATATATGAGTGTGTGGGTGTTTATGTATTTTTAATTTATTTTTTTCGAAAAGCAGTTATAACTGCCATTCCCGCCACTGTGTCTTCTTCTTCTTCCTCTTTGATTTCTCGTGTGAGCTTCCTTCACTCTTTAACGACAAAATTTCACATAGTATCAGAGCTCGAGTAGATCGATCGAGGTAGGAGATTACTAGTTCACTCAAAACTCTAGAAAACATCAAAATTCGAAGATGTTTTCTGAAGATCAGCTATGGCGAATTTAGACATTGATAATCCTCGTCATCCTCTATTTCTGCAATCTTCCGATAATCCTAGCAATGTCATTATGTCGATACAGCTCAAAGAAACTAAAAATTACTTACTTTGGAGCAAGGCGATGGTGATTGCGTTGAGAGCAAAATGCAAGCTAGGGTTTATCGATGGAAGCTGTACAAAAGCTCAATTTACGACAGATGTGGAAGAGAAATGGGAATAAGTGAATGCTACTGTACTAACGTGGATTATGAATATAGTTTCATCGGATTTGGTGAATGGAATAGTGTATGCAAGTGATGCTCATAATGTGTGGTTAGATCTGTAGGATCGATTTGACAAGGTCAACAAATCGAGGATCTACAACCTTCAACGTGAGATAGCTACCATCTCTCAAGGTACCTCTAGTATTTCAGTGTATCACTCTAGATTGAAATTATTTTGGAATGAATATAACTCGATGATACCTTCACTTCCTGTTACGGCTGGTACTAAGGATTTCATTGAACATATGGAACAACAAAAACTCTTTCAATTTTAATGGGCTTAAATGAATCGTATAATGCAATTAGAAATCAGATATTGCTTCAAGTTCCATCACCTTCTGCTAGTCGTGCTTATGCAATGATAATAAATGAGGAGAATCAAAGGAGAGTGTTTGAAAATAGGTCACATGTCAATGTGACAAGTGAGGTGAATGATTCAACTGCCCTGATGAGTTCTAAGGATAATCAGCCCAAATTTAGGAGATTTAATAACTTGTATTGTGAGTATTGTTGAAATAAAGGACACACAAGGAAAACTTGTTACAAACTAGTTGGATATCCACCTGGCTTTAAAGGAAAGAGATAGCAGCAATATAGGCATGACAATTTTGATAAGAATGCTGGTGGAAATGAGGATAATGTTGGGAAGAGTCAAGGAATGCTGAACTTTTTTTACAGATAAGCATTATAATCAGATCATGAAAATGATCAACAAGGATAAACCAGACTAATTCATAACCATTAGAGACTGCAAGTGATTTTTGGATTATAGATACTGGTGCCACTGATCATATGACATCAAACAATAAAATGCTGAAAACTATGACTAGTCAGCCTAACTCCAAGGGAGGTAATGTAAATTTGCCAAATCATAAGACTGTGCCTGTCATTTGTAAAGGAAGTTACAAACGTACAGATCATGATGAGATACATGATGTGTTATGTGTGCCTGATTTCAAGTACAACTTGTTGTCTGTGTCAAAATTAACTAAAGAGCTGCAGTGCTCAGTCAATTTTTCCCAATATTCTGTGTCTTTCAGGACTTGTACACTGGGAGAGTGAAGGGGATTGGTAAAGAGAAAGGTGGCCTCTATACTCTAATTCCAAAAGGATTCAACAAAAATAGGATGACACAAAGAATTAGTAGCTGTTTGGTGCAGGGAATGCAAACAGACTTCACTACTTGGCATAAGAGACTTAGGCATGTGCCAGTTAGAGTCATGAAGTAGCTAGATTTCCTTAAGAATAAGAATTTTTCTAATTGTGAACTCAATAACTGTACTGTATGTCCTTTAGCTAGAGAAACAAGGAAGCCATTTCCTTTGAGTAGCAGTAGAGCTGAAGACATTTTTCATTTGATTCATGTGGATATTTGGGGTTCATATAAAGTGCCTACATATAATGGAAATAGATATTTTCTGACTCTTGTTGATGATCACTCTAAGATGATTTGGGTTTTTCTTATTAAGTTGAAAAGTGATACTATTGTTGTATTAAAATCTTTCCTTAAAATGGTGCATACACAGTTTGGTAAGACTGTGAAAGTGTTAAGAACTGATAATGGTGCAGAGTTTTTTAGTCATGAATGTAGAGATTATTTGATAGATAATGGAATCATGCATCAAAGCATTTGTCCACATACTCCATAGCAAAATGTAGTAGTGAAGAGAAGGCACATACATGTCTTAGAGGTGGCAAGAGCCCTAAGATTTCAGGGCTCCATCCCTTTGCATTTCTGGGGAGATTGTGTGTTGACTGCAGTGTATCTAATCAATCGATTACCTTCCTCAATTCTAGTAGGGAAGTCCCCATATGAGATCTTTCACAAGAAACCACCCAATATGGCACATTTGAGAACTATTGGGTGTTTGTGTTTTGCCACAGAGTGACTGAGAAGGTTGATAAGTTTTCTCCAAGAGATATTATTGTAGTTCATATGGGATATTCAATGTCTCAAAAGGGATACAAGCTATATGACCTGAGGCAAAGGAAGTTTTTTGTCAGTAGAGATGTTACATTCAAGGAGGATATCTTTCCTTTTCAATTGGGAAAGGATGATACACAACAAGATCCTATGTTCTTGGAGCTGAATCATAAGAAGGAGGTTGTTCTCTGCAACAGCAACAAACTCATACACCAGAAGAGGAGCATGAAGGTGTTAATCAGGATTTTATGCATGATCATGACTTGGTACAACAAGAAGGTGATCAAGGCCCTAATGAGCAAGCACCAGTTGTTGAAGCTGGTGATCATGAGCAGGTGGCAATCACAGGAGCCACAGAGAATACTCAAATTGGACAACTCTGAAGATCTGGTAGAAACTCCAAACCACATGTTTGGATGAATATATTTGTCCACTCAACGGTGCATCTTCATCCAATTGCATGTACCCAATGTCCAATTATCTGAGTTATAATGCTTTATCAGCCATTTATCAATCCTACCTGACAGCAACCTCACAGGAAATAGAACCTACATCATACATAGAAGCCATGAAGGATCCAAGATGGGTTGAAGCAATGAAGGCAGAAGTGGATGCTTTGGTTGTGAACAAAACTTGGGAGATAGTGGATATTCCTAAAGGAAAAGTACCTATTGGGTGTATATGGGTATATAAAATCAAGTACAAATCTAATGGAGATGTTGAGAGATTTAAAGCTAGTCTTATTGCCAAAGGATACAGCCAACAAAAAGGGATAGACTACTAGGAGACCTTTTCTCCAGTAGTTAGCTGTTATTGCACTGGCTGTTGTGCATCTATGGACACTATTTCAAATGGATATCTACAGTGCTTCCTTCAGGGTGACCTTGAAGAAGAAGTCTACATGCAATTAGCACCTGGTGTTGGCAGCCAAGGGGGGAATTCTAAAGGCTACAGATTTCTCAAATCTCTTTATGGACTCAAGCAAGCTTCAAGATAATGGAACTTTAAGCTCACAGAGGCACTCTTACAAGCTGGTTTCATTCAGAACAAACATGACCATTCCTTATTTATCAAGAAAGAAAATGGATAACAGGTCATTATACTAGTATATGTTGATGACCTTCTTATCACTGGGAGTGACATCACAATGATTCAAGAAGCAAAACATCAAATACACATGGCTTTCAAAATCAAAGACTTGGGAAACTTGAAGTACTTTCTGGGCATTGAAGCCTGCAGGTCTGGAAAGGGAATCCTTCAATATCAGAGAAAGTATGCTCTAGAACTTATAGCTGAAATGGGATTATCTGGTGCTAAACCTGCCATTACACCAGTTGAGCAGAATAAGAGGCTTACTATTGTTGAGTATGAAGAACATTGTCATTTGGATTATGATCCAACACTTGCAGATGTAAGGAGTTATTAGAGGTTGATTGGAAAGCTCATATATCTGACCTTAACTAGACCTGACATTGCTTATAGTATGCAAAGCCTGAGCCAATTCATGAAAGCTCCCAAGCAGTCTCACCTGGAAGCAGCATACAGAGTAGTGAAATATATAAAAAATGAACCTAGCCTAGGGATTCTAATGAAGTTAGCTAGAAACATGACTCTTGATGCATATTGTGATGCAGACTGGGCAAGCAGTCCCAATTCAAGGAAGTCAGTTACTGGACATCTTGTTAAGTTTGGTGGTTCATTGATTTCTTGGAAATCTAAGAAGCAGACCACAATGACAAGAAGTTCAGTAGAATCTGAGTATAGAAGCATGGCATTGACTGTCTCCGAGTTAATTTGGCTAGTTGGAATGCTCAAAGAACTGGGAGTAGAAATATCAACCCCAATCCAGTTCCACACGGATAGTAAAGCAGCTATGCAAATAGCTAACAACCCAATTTTTTACGAAAGGACCAAACATATAGAAATAGATTGCCATTTCATAAGGGAAAATGTGCAGTAGGGGTTGATATGTCCTACATATGTGCCAAAGAAGAACAAGAAGCTGATTTACTTACTAAAGGGTTGGGAACTGCTCAGCATTATTATTTGATGTCCAAGCTAGGTGTTTTGAATATTTTTTCTACACCTAGCTTGAAGGGGGGTGTAGAAATACACATGTGACTAATTGATATGTACAACTGTATAGCTTTTTTGTTAGGAGAGTTAGAGATTAGATATAGAAGTGAGTAAAGATCTATATATATGAGTGTGTGGGTGTTTATGTATTTTTTTATTTATTTTTTCCGAAAAGCAGTTATAACTGCCATTCCTGCTGCTGTGTCTTCTACTTCTTCCTCTTCCTTCACTCTTTAATAGCGAAATTTCACAATAT
Organism: Nicotiana glauca; assembly: GCA_026770625.1. Lineage (NCBI taxonomy): Eukaryota > Viridiplantae > Streptophyta > Magnoliopsida > Solanales > Solanaceae > Nicotiana > Nicotiana glauca. Next base: position 8,044 of record MDKF010919511.1, on the reverse strand, counting down.
GAACTTCTGATATGGGTTTTATTGTCCAAAAAAATTAAAAATACTTATTCTTGGGAGAAGCTACTCTTTTTAGCTTATACTTAAAAATTAAAAAACATCTTCATGTGCTTGGAAAGTTAAAGAATATTAGAAGAACAAAACTATCTCATTTTTCCGTAAGTAGAAGCATACGTTACAAGTTTACATGTCGAGGAACCAACAAATTAAATTTTATGTTCTATACCAGAACTATTATCAATATAAAAGTTATGGTTTATTTATTTTATCCTTTTCTTTAAGAGTAAACTTTTGACAAGAAAATATTTAGTTCAACCGCTCTTCGGCGTCATGTTAAAATGCTGGGTACTTGGGCCGGGCAACCCGAACAATGAACTGGGCCAGTTCGATCATTCAACTGTGATGAACCAAAAGGTTATCACTCGTTTTGAAAGTAAATTCTGTGTTTCGGGACTTTAAAACCTTTTTTGTTTTACCTCTATTTGCGTGTGCAGTCTGGACGTGTATTCGAAAAGTCATTTTGTGAAAATCTGTGAAAAATAATAAATTTTTGCTTTTAAATGAATTTAGGTTAACTTCGGTCAACATTTTAGGTAAATGGATCCGTACCCATAATTTGACTGTCCCGAAGGGTCCGTAGGAAAATATGAGACTTGGGCGTATGCCCGGAATCGAATTCCGAGGTCCCAAGCCCGAAAAATGAATTTTTTGAAGAAAATTATTTAACTGAAATTCTTAGAGTTTTTGGAAATTTGAATGTAATTGAATTTGATGGTATGTGGCCCGTATTTGGGTTTTGGAGCCCCGTGCAAGTCTTATATGTGATTTAAGTTGAGCATGTAAAATTTGGTAAGAAACGAACTTGATATGACATGAATTGGACCTTTGGTTGTTAAAATTTGAACTTAAGAGTTCATGAGATTTTTCTTTAATTTTGATGCTAAATTCATAGTTATTGATGTTATTTTGATGATTTTATCGCACGAGCAAGTCCGTATGATATTTTTGGACTTGTGTACATGTTTGGTTTGGAGCTCCGAGGGCTCGGATGAGTTTTGGATTGGCCACAAAGTGAAATTTCGACTTAGGAAATTGCTGCTGTGTTGTAGGTCTGCAGGCTTCGCAATCTCGTAAATGCGATATTTGTATCGAAAATGAGAAGATTGCCTAGGCTGCCTTGGTTGCAAATGCGACGTATTTATCGCAATTGTGATATCGCAAATGCGGCAGCTGCATCGCAAATGCGAAAAGAGCAGGAATCCTCAGGGTTCTCAAATGCAAACCCATGATCGCAAATGCGATGAAAGAAGGTTTTTTAAGGGTTCGCAATTGCGAACCCTAGTCGCAATTGCGATGTCACGATTCAAAATCCACTAAGGGTCGTGGTGGCGCCGGACACCGCTATCAGGCAAGCCAACCAAGAATGCATAATTAAATTCTAGTTTTAGAATTTCCGAAAATTATTTTTCTTATACGTTAAATATTAGATAATAATTTTTTTTTTTTAAAATGAACATAAAGCTGATAAAAGACTTGATACTGAATAATCCGAAATCCTCCCAGAACCCGGTGTCACAAGTGCATGAGCATCTACAAATAAGGAAATAAAATACAACATCCGTCCAAAATACAGTGGATAAGAAATAAATACAATATACTAAAAGGGACTATACTAGTTGCGGGTCGCCTCGAATAATGCAACACACCTAGTCCTAGAATCATCCGCGCTGCTACGCCCAGTAGGCCCCTAGGGTTACATATACTTGTGCAACAAAAATGCACAGAAGTATAGTATGAGTACGTAAACCACGTGTACTCAATAAGTATCCCGTCTAATCTCGAAGAAGTAGAGACGAGATGGTCAACTTCGACACTTACTAGGGGTCAATTAACAATATACTAAAAATGTGAGGAAATCATGGATTTATATAGTAGTTCTAATTCACGAAGCCATAAAACAGGTAAAACACCTTCAACAAATAATAAAGGATTTTCACGGTTTACTCTTCATTATCTTATCAATTTATATCAAGCCACGAAGGGAAAATTTCACATTTAAAATTCTCAAGCGACAATATAACATGCGCAAATCACGCCGAGGCAACGATTCGATCTAACAGAAATAAACTGTGCACTTGCCGAGGGTCGACGACGCGCCTATAGATGCATCTATTTAATCTGCCGAGGCGTTTGGCCCGTTCCATAAATAAACACATACCAGCTTGCGAATCACACATGCGACGCAGGTACACATGGAGATACATGCTCAATCAGTCAATTAAGAACTTATCGGGGATATTTATTGATCACACTCAACTGAGTCTCACAAACGACTACGTGGGCGTTGCAAATATAACCTGAGTATTATTGCCCAGGGTCGAACCACAGAGAATTAACCTATCAATTACTACTATCAGATTTACTAAATTCACACAACCTGTTTTTCCAAACTTTCTAATTCACAATGGTTGATTTTCTAACAACTAATACTGAAAGTAATGAATAACTGAATATTAACTAAACTTGATGTGTCAACAATATAAAGAAAGTCTAAGGCAATGGTTTCCCCCGTTGGTACTTTCCTTGGTTGTATATGTCCTATAACTATGATTTAGCTATCTCTAACAATCATGAACTCTCCATCTATCATAATTCTTTCTCAAGTAATTATAATAATCTACTAGACGCACTATCTCAAGCTACGCTAGTTAATTTCACAATACGGTTCACTTAGATTGCACCCGAGGTATCGTTATCTCTAATCCAACCTCTAAACCCTCGGTTATGACTCTCGTCTATACTCCGGGAGTGATGTTGTACATACAATCACCTAAATATGCATTCTCTCTCAAGTAGATACATACTAAATAGGAACGGATAATTGAGGTCCCTTTCAACTAATCCACAATCAAAACATAGATGAACTATTAGAGGTTAACAACCAAATACAATTATATTAATAAAACAACCAAGTTATTCCCAACGGGTTCCACCAAAACCTTAGATTAAGGTTTTTAGCTACTCATGATAATGAGAAAATAAACTACTAAAAGATTCATAATCATAACTTGCAAGAAAAATAAAGAAGAATAAGAGTAATGATGTTTTGGGTGATCTCTCACACTTATTTTTCTTGCCAAAGTACTCTCTAAAAACATTACATGCCTCCCTTGGGCAAGTTCTAGTATTTAAATAGGGTTTTGGTTTAAAAATTCTGGAATTTGCACTTCAGTCCCTCAGTTTTCTGTCGCCTGCCGCGGTCACTCTAGGACCGCGGCCAAATGGCCTCTCTGAATCTCAAAATAACTTCTCACCGCGGTTCGGCCGCGGTTACGTCGGGACCACGACAGTTCACCTCCAGATGTGGTTTGTGCCTTTCACATTGTGCATTAGGTGAATTTTGTGCGATTGGCCTCTTTTTCCTCCATAATTGATCCAAAACTACTCCATAGCCTTCTTTTACTGTATGTAACCTGCAAAACATGAAAAGCACTAATAAGAGCATTTTGCTATCACTTTTACCATAAAAACTCTACAAGAAAGTGGTTCCTTTGAGGCTTAATCATAGTTCAATTCACCTATTATCAACTCCCCACACTTAAAGCTTTGCTCGTCCTCGAGCAAGTTGAACCACACTTCTAGGCCTAATCGCTCGACGAATTACCCAATTTTTATGTTGCACCCGCCATTATGAAAGAACAACCTAAGCAGTGCTACTGCCACACCTCAGATGCAGACTCTAATGCCATGCCACACATATGCTCACTCTAGTTACTCTAACAGAGGTGAAAACTTGCTTTTTCTTACTGAGTCACATGCCCTCACATTAATAAAGTGAGAGAAGTTCCACACATATAGAATCCAGCACAACGAACTTTAGATAGAAAGAATGCACTCACTCTCAGCAAGGAACATTCATATGCCACACAGAAACACCATAAGCTTGCCCTTAGTGTAATACTCTACTAATCGAGTTGTTTTAGTCTAAGATCAAGAGGTCTTTATTTGGTTGTAATATAGGCTAAGGAATGGGTAGGATATATTTGGATATAGTGACTAACCTCCCTAAGTAATTTTTAATACATTTTTCCTTTATTCCATTTTCCGTGTTCAGCCCAGTCATTCTCCTACACTTGTTTCATAAGCTACCCCCACTTCTCTAGGTGCAATTGGCTTTTTTTTAACAACCATTGCACCCTTCAAGTATTTTCCTAGTTTCCCTTTTTTTTCTACTCCCCTATCACCCTACACTTCGACTTTTACATGATCTTTAACAATTCAAGTGCTTCTAGGAGGAAAAGGGTCAAACAGTCAAGCTATTCAACACATGGATGTAGGTTATTACAAGGTTACCAAAGAATCAAGTTTAAGCTCAAAGGGATTAACTATGAGAATACGTATAGGTGGATTTATAATTAGACTGGCTACACAAAGAAATACCTCAATCATCTCTAAAACCAAACAACTTCTATTTCGCTTTGCAAACACACTGGGCAAGTTCTAGGTATCGCATGCAAGCACAGAATACAAGTAATTTCTCACACACACTTGGCAAGTAACTCATTCTGAATTAGTTCGTCAACACACTTACATGAGCGTTCAAGCAAGACAAGGTGTGCACAATTAAGGCATAAATTATGAGTCTACACATGAGCCTAGACGTCGCACTCTCAAGTTCGTTTAATTGTTAGCATGTGTATACATCAAGGGGTGCGTTCCTGCCCTTACCCATCCTAGTCCAAGAGAGTCTTCAGAGTTTTAAAAATATATCTACCTAACCCGGTTCAAGAAAAGCCCTTGGAAAAGAACCGTGGTCAAAAGAAAAACCAATGGGGAATTACTACACTACCTAAAAAGATAAAAGAAAATAGAGAAAATCTAAGTGGACTACTTCCCTCAAGAGTACAGTCCAAGTGGTCCGTCCTCAGGAAGAGTCCTTTACCCCTTTTTTATTTTTTTTATTTTTTATCAACCGACTTTGACCCTCAAGAGAACCATCGACAAGTGTCCGTCGTTGGGCCAAGTCAATTACTTATAAGATAATACAACAACACAGCTACAGAGCTACAACATGCTATATATACACTACAATACAATACAACAGCAAGTCTCCCACCCCACACTTAAAATAATGGCATGTTCCCATGTCATAACATAAATAAAGAGCAGTAGGGTAAGAAGACTTCCCTGAGTATCAGTCGGAGTCGAAGACCGTGCTGGGGTCCACATGGCAAGCTCTACCAGCATAGTATATTGGATGCATCAGCTTGTCCTTCCGTTGGCCCAGCACTGCCCCCACTGTGTAGTCACTAGAGTCACACATGAGTTCGAACGGTTGCTCCCAGTCGGGGGCAACTATGATAGGTGCTGTGACCAACCTTTTTTTCAGCTCCTCGAATGCTACCCTACAATCATCAGAAAACAAGAAAGGGTGATCTTTTTTTAACAACTTACAGAGAGGGTTGGCAATCTTTGAGAAGTCTTTTATGAATCGCCGATAGAAACCGGCATGCCCGAGGAAGCTTCTGATTGCTTTTACTGAAGTTGGAGGGGGTAGCTTTGCTATCACATCTACCTTAGCACGATCCACCTCAATTCCTTTGCTTGACACCCGGTGTCCTAAGACTATGCCTTCTTGTACCATAAAATGGCACTTTTCCCAATTTAGAACCAGGTTAGTCTCGATACACTGTTTCAGCACACGAGTCAGATTTATCAGGCACTCATCAAATGAGTTCCCCACAACTGAGAAATCATCCATGAACACCTCCGTTATATCCTCTACCATGTCAGTGAATATGGCCATCATGCACCATTGTAATGTGGCGGGTGCATTGCATAGGCCAAAGGGCATCCTTCGAATGGCATAAATGCCATACGGGCAAGTGAAAGAGGTCTTCTCTCTGTCCTCCGGTGCAATGGAAATTTGATTGTACCCAGAATACCCATCCAGAAAACAAAAATGTGACCTCCCTGCCAATCCGTCTAACATCTGATCAATGAAGGGAAGTGGGAAGTGGTCTTTCTGGGTGGCTAGATTTAACTTCCGATAGTCCATGCAAATTCTCCAGCCTATGACCGTTCTTGTAGAGATCAATTCATTCTTATCATTCTTGACTACCGTTATGCCACCCTTTTTAGGAACACATTGAAGTGGGCTAACCCAGCTGCTGTCAGAGATTGGGAAAATGATTCCCGCATCTAACCACTTGATTACTTCTTTCTTCACCACTTCCTTCATATTGGGGTTCATCCTTCTTTGGTGTTCCCTGAAAGGTTTGTGTCCATGGAAGGTTTGTGTCCCTCTTCCAGTAAAATTTTGTGCATACAGTAGGCGGGGCTGATCCCCTTTATTTCTTCCATGGTCCACCCAATGGCAGTCTTGCATTCGTTAAGTACCTGCAATAGTTGTTGAGCCTGGACATCTAACAAACTGAGAAGGGTGGGCAATGGTTTCAATTCCAGCTTTGGTGGTTCTTCGATGGATGGCTTGGCTGGAGGAGTTTCTCAATTTTCCAAGTGCAATGGCTCAAACTCTAGGGTCATATCCCAAAACCCTCTACCCTCTAATGCTAACACCCATTCCGCCAGATCCTCTCCATTTACCTCATCCAAATTCATTAGACATGCAGCAAGAGGGTCCTCAATAGTCAGCCTTTCATCGTCAGTCTCTACAATTACATCCACGGCATCAATAAGAGAGCAATTGGCGAACTCACTTGGTTGCCTCATAGATTTCTGCACATTGAATGTTATCTTTTCATCGTTTAGCCTCATCTTGAGTTCCCCAGTCTCACAATCAATTAGAGCTCTTCCCGTGGCTAGGAATGGTCTTCCCAAAATGATGGGAATCTCTTCATCCACCTTACAATGTAGGATCACAAAATCTGCAGGGAAGACAAATTTCCCTACATGAATCAGCACATCGTCTAGGATTCCATAGGGTCATTTCACCATCCTATCAGCCAGCTGCAACAACATAGAGGTAGGTTTAGATCTTCCAATGCCCAACCTCTTATAGTTAGCTAGGGGCATAAGATTGATGCTGGCCCCTAGATCACACAGTACCTTAGCAAAAGCAAAATTTCCAATAGTGCATGGAATTGTAAAGCTCCCTGGATCAGACAACTTTTCAGCAATTGGTCTAGTCACCACTGCACTACAGGTCTGAGTAAGCGTAATTGTGGCCAAGTCTTGAAAATCAAACTTTCGGGACATTAAGTCCTTCATCATCTTTGCATACCCAGGCATCTCCTTCAAAGCGTCAATCAATGGTATATTTACCTGGATTTGCTTCAGCATGTCAAATAACTTCTTGTATTGCTCCTCCTTTTTGTACTTAGCCAACCTCTGGGGGAAGGGTGCATGGGGTATCTTCTTCCCAATCACTTGGGACTGATCTTTATCAGCTGCTACCTCAACTACTAACTCCTGGACTTTTTTAGCTTCTTTCTCGATCTCATTCTGAATGCAATTTTCTTCTTGAGCAGGCTGGACTGTTACCTCTATTAGTTCCGTCGATTCATCCAGCTCGATGGGAACTGGTATGAGTGTCTCAGCCTGTCTAGCTTCTCGAGCCCTTTCTTGCTCTTCATCCAGATCTCTACCATTACATAGACTCACTACCATCAGCTGCTTCGATCCCTGATCTTTTGGATTTATCTGAGTGTCTGCAGGTAGTGTCCCTTGAGGATGATTATTCAGGGACATCGAAATCTGGCCCACCTATACTTCGATATTTTTGATTGCTGCATCATGGGCATCGACTCTTTCATTAATTTTAGCATTAGAGCCAATAACCTGCTGCATCATTGCTTCAAGTCTAGCAAACCCATCATCCTGCCTTCCTCCATGTTGTTGCCGAGGTAGGTGATACCTTTGCTGCTGATTCTGATTGTTGTATCCCTGTAGTTGTGGGTAAGGTGCCATATTGTTGGGGGGTCTTATACCTCCCATGTTCCCGGTGTTGAAATGTGGCTGTGGTGGCCTGTATTGCTGATTTTGTTGACCCCAATTCTGACCACCCTGTCTCTGGCCGCCATAATTA
>MU776963.1:3766-23510 GCA_026770625.1 Nicotiana glauca | reverse complement strand
GTACAAGACAACAAGAGAACAAGTCAACAAGAAAGAATACAAGATTGCAAGACATCAAGGGAGAGAAAGAGACAAATTTGCAGATTCTAGATAGGACTCTTGTAATCCATAGGTCATAGTTTATGCTAGCTTCTTTTATTTTTTTTGTCCTAGTGTAATAAGGAAGGTCAGTTAGCAGTAGCAGCAGCAGCGATCACAATGAAATCACAACTCGTGGTAGTCCAAACTACCAGACATTCCTGAACTACACTGACCTGATTCCTGTTTAACCCAGGATATGTAGGCAACTTTTGAAGCAAGGTGCGGTCAAATTTTTCAAAAATGCTTCACACGGAATATACGAACGGGTAAAAATCCCTCGTTGCCGCTCACTTATCTTTGCACGAAAACTCTCCGCGTTTCCGAGCAAAGAGGGGCAGATGTGAGCACGTGATTTTTACCCCAAGTAAAGAATTCCAAAAATTAAAATAAATAAAAGGGGAATTAATTAGGAAAGCATCAAAAATGGTAGAAAAAATAATAGGAAAATTAAAGATAAAATATAATTTAATAGGATGAAATAATTAATAAAATTCTCCAGAAAATATTAAAATAAATATAAAATAGAAAATACAAAAATTAAAAAATAATAACAATACAATATACAAAACAAGAGCAAAATTAAAAATATACAATTTGGGCCAAGTATGATATATATATATATATGCTAAAACCGGACCAGGCCCAAAAATACAGCCCAATCCGCCAAACCTCTGGTACAACCAAACGACACCGTTTAAGTTCAACGGATCTGGACCGTTGATCCAACTGATCAACGGATCAGATGAAGCGGTCCTTAACCAAATAAAATGACGTCGTGTGGAGTCATTTGATCATAACCGTCGATCTCACTTGATCAAACGGACGAGGTTGGACATAACTTAAACGGAACGACGTCGTTTAGAGGCTATTTAATCTCGACCGTTTAATCCTTATAATCCAACGGCTGGAGATCAAAATATTATAATACATGTATATAGCGTGTGTCTCTAAGGGTTAGAGACAGAACACACGTGAACCTTCTTCTTCCTCGTATGAACTCCTCGCCGGACTGTCTCGCCGGCGGGAGACGCAACTTAAGCCAACGGCTCCCAGATTAACACCGTAGGTAGCCCTCGCCTCCCCCGTTCCACCCATACAAACCATCTCTTTCGAATATCTCTGAGTCGTCTCGAATCCTTAATTTTGTGTCGCCGGAACCCTATTCCGGCGAACACAAGGTAAGCCAAACTCAACCAAAATAACACCATAGATGCACCTAGCCCTCCTCTATCTATATCCAGTGGTTTCTTGGCTCAAATATAGCCAGAACCACTCGAATTTTAGTTCAAAGTTTCTGTCCAAAAAAACTTTTGACAAATCTTTTGGATTCCTGATCCAAACATACTTAGCCGCGTGTGTTCCTCCGGAAAACACACGGCTAGGTATGTTTCGGATCAAGAATCTCCTGGATTCCTTTAAAGGATGCAGTTCGAGGCCATAAATTGGTAAGAATTCTTATTTATTTTATTTTCTCGAATTCTAGTTTTCTTGATATTTTTTTTTTTCTCTGCTTCATCTCCTTTCTTTAAGAATTAAAGAATTTCTTTAAGTTAAAAACCAGTATTAATTTTTAGTAGCTTTTAGTTTAAGCGTAGTCATTATTAGAATTAAAGTTTGGATGGTTTGGTTTGAAACTTGATGTCGTTTGGTTATAGCTGAATATTTAGAATGGTTTGAATTTAATTTAGAGGGAAATTTTTCATTGATGAGTAATTGGTAAAATGTAAAATGATAGAAGGGCAGTCTGGGAATAGGAAGTGGTAAGTTTAATGAACCAGGGTAATTTTAAAGACAGGGAAGGGGTGTTAGAGGAATTAGTAGGGGCGGGGATCATTCTAGAAGGAGTTAGTTTTAATAATCGACAAAAAACAGGGAACTTAGGTGAATGAAAATTCACAAGGAAAGGACTTAATTGGTAATTAAAAGGAGGACTAAAAAAAAATTTTAAAATACTGAAGGGGCCCTCAGGGATGCCTATATAATGGCATGCAAAATGCCTGTGAGAAGGGAGGTTTTTTTTTTGAAAAACAGAGGTTTGAAAAACAGAGGTCGAAAAAAAGGGAGTCAAAAAAAAAAAAATTCTGAAAGAACAAGTTCGAAAGAAAGTGAAGAAAATAGTTTCTGAAAATATCACCACTGTTATATAAGAGCTTAGAGTTAATATACATAAAGGGAGAAAATATAGCAGGCTGGAAATACTGTTCTATTGGTTTTGCTTAAAAAATATTTTCCGAGTTTGATTGCTGTAGCTGCTGTTAGGACTGAGTTTCTCATCCCTTTTCTTTGCAATTTTAATTCCAGGTACATTCTTTGAACTTCTCCTGATGTAACTCTATATATTTGAAATGAAAAGGAGACAGATTCTCAACCCCTGCTCTCTCACATGTTACAGTTATAGTATAGATATGTGTATTGTTAGTTTAAATTTACTGGAATTGTATAGTATTTGAACTTGGTTGTATTAATTTGAACTGTTAATTAGAGTAGTCTTCTATTGTTTGAACTGTTCAAATTCATAAAGTACTGCTATAGACTGGTAAATAGGTTCAGTTTATCTTAGAGAATGGGTTAATTCTTTAGTTAGTTTGGTGTGTGTGATATCAGTATGGTAAAATGTAGTATCATAGCTGAACTCTCATTCTAATATGACTTTAAATAAGCCCAGCTGTGTTTCAAATCAGCAATCATAAAGATATTAATAGGATAGCTTTAGATTGAATTAATTTCATGTAAGTCCACATTTGAAGTGAAATGGGGTCCAGTCTTCAATCCCTGATCTCTTACAGTTATATGTAGCTTAGAGACAATTGCTCATTAGTTTAATGTACTGGAATAAGTAGGAAATCTGGATTTGGGTATTGATTTTGGCTGTCAATTAGAATGGTTTTCTACTGTTAGAAAGGTTCAAATTCATAAGAAATTTGTTTGTTGGTTGCAAGTTCTACTGCTTTCCATCATTTACTTATAAAACTTACATGCCTAGCTATTTGACTCCATGATTGGATTAATAATTGAATCATATTCCTTTACATAGTAATGGCCTTCCAGTTTCGATTCTCAGATAAATGTAATTAATGCTGAGCCGTCATATGGTTATGTATTCAGATTTCATGTGGTTATTTAATATGAATGTAGTTGCTTAAATAGGTCTAAAGGGTGATACATAAGGTCGAATCAATAATAGGTCATGGAGTTTTCTTCTCAAGATGTTCTACTGCATTTATTGCTAGACTCGTCCAATATAATAGTTGAAGGTTTTGGAATTGTATGAAGTCATGCCAAGAGAAAGGAAGTTGGCCTGGGTTACTTTGAAGGTTAAGGTCTTGAGTTATTTTGTTTGTTACCCGAATCTAAGAACACTGAGTCTGTTGATTTAGAGGTTAATTAATAATGCAAAGTTTTGGCTTTGTATAATCTTTATTAAAACTACTGTTGTTTGGTATTGTGTCATCATTCAGCTCTGAAGGTTGGGCTTATAATTGGCCCAGTCAAGAGGGCTTCGAGCATGCTTCTTTGGATTCCGTTATCTATTAATATTTCTGTTCATTCAGACCCAAGTTTTAAAATCTGATAAGTAATAGTCTGCTTCTTTGGATCCCCTGTTGGGCCTGGCCCATTTCTGCCGTCGGGTGTTAATAACAAATACAAACGTAAATACAGTCATAGGTTCCTTTGTCATGTTCTTTTAGAGAGTCTATTTGATAAGTGAGGTGTGCTACAGTGGTCAATTGAATGATTTATAATCCTCCAAGACATAGCCTCTTTTAAAATAGAGTTAATGTGCGCCGCACCAAACAAGTTGATAATCGCGTAGCCTTCTTTAATTATTAGAATATTTAGAATTCGAGATGTGCCATTTAGCGAATTTTCATGGCCTCAAGCAAAGTTGGTAACACGTTAGTTGCTTTAAGCCCGTTAGTTTAATAATATTACCTTCTTAAAATCGGGTGTGCATTGATTGCAACCCAATTCCAAATCCCGGCGAAATCGAAATGTATTAAAATCACGTGTACCCTGGTGGTAACGAGATTAAAATGCATTTTCATGACGTCGTAATTCTTAAAATAAACCAATAATAATTAAGAAGGGCTAAAATTTGGAAATGAGCCTCGCTAAAACCGGAATAATTGCGGGGCCCTCAATAATTGTCTATTAAAAATGGTTAGAATTCGGAATGGCTATTTTAGCAAATTTCAATGGCCTTTTCCAAAATATCACCCCGATAGAACCTTTAGGCACGATTTTTAATTAAATTATTCCCTCAAATACGGGTGTGCATGGATTGCAACCCAAATCCAAATCTCGACAAAGTCGAAGTGCGTTAACGAAAATGGGTGTCTTGATGGCAACGGGGTCGGAAACATACTTTCACAATGTCGCAAGTCTTTTCAAATAATTAAAAATTTATAAATAAAAGCAAAAAAAAGCATGTAATAAAATCAGAAAAATCAAAATACAACAGTTAAAGCGACCGTGCTAGAACCACGGAATTCGGGAATGCCTAACACCTTCTCCCGGATTAATAGAATTCCTTACCTAGGATTTCTAGTTCGCAGACTGTAACAGAGTCAAACTTTCCTCGGTTCGGGATTAAATCGGTGACTTGAGACACCATTATATTTTCAAGTGGCGACTCTGAAATTTTTTTACTAATCCCGTTCCGACCGTCCTTTATTTGGAAAAACTCTTTTTACGCTTATATATATATATCCCTTTTGCCGGAGTATGTAAAGCGCCGTAAAAAGAGGTGTGACAATTCCTTCCAGGGTTCATCTTATTTTGTATTGTGTTCGAATTGGTAGCCTATTGGCACATTGGGGCATCATATGCGACTTATAATTATGTCTAGAGTGGCTTATTGCCCGAACAGTTCGTGCTGGGTAAGACGAGATCATTGAATTTGAGATCAGTGCAACTAGAGTATGTGAAGTAAGATTATAGATCTAAGACCATTGTTTGGCTCAGAATGAAGTAATAGTTCTTGTCAAGAGTATAGAATTAATGAATTGTTGTTTCGGTAGTAGTGATGAATGTATTCAGGCCTCATCCGTCGCGTCAGTACTGTAAGAATTTGAACAAGACCTGTGTATATCATGCAGAGCATGGGATGTGTAGTGATTTCTCCTAAGTGATTAGATAGATGATCTTCGGATTATTACGGAAAAAAAAGGGATATTTCTAAGCGGAAATGATTTTATGAAAGTATATGTCCCAGAAAAAGGTAATGTCATTAAGCTGGTTATATTCCAGTAGTATCACGGCATGTTCTTGTTGGACCCATTAGTGGCATTCGGGTTCGCTTGGTAGCATAAGTATATATCGAGCATCTATCATGGAATGAATGAGTATCAAATGTGTGCGTGTATTGCACGGTAGAAACTGGGATCAGGTATGATGATTGTGCGATGTATGGAGTTGGAGACCAGAGTTCTCATAATCTAGCTGAATGGTTGTGTTACGCGGACCAGCGGACGGCTGGGAAGGATTTCTTTCTTAAGTTGGCCTTTATGGCGAATGATAGTATAGCGGTTTCTACCGTTGAATCGGTTCCGGTATTGAAGGACTTTTCATATGTGTTCCTTGTGGCCGGGCATGTCGCCGGACAAAATCATGGATTTTGGCATTCATTTGGTGTCGGACACCGTATCGTATAACTCTGGCTTGAGTTATAGTAGTGGAAAAAATAATTTCAGGCTCCTTGGTATTGAGTTCGTTGATAAGCTGATTGGCTATGTATTTAGCTTGAGTTAGCTTGGTTAGTCCCGAGTTGTACTGTTGAGGGATAGGTTGATTCGATTGCTTTTGGACTGGTTAATGATTTGGGAAGAGCTATGAGTTTCTTTTATGTGCTCCAAGATGCCATAAATGGTTGGATATAGGTACATGTGGTACACTTCTATTGAGTACTCGAAGAGAAAGTCGAGCGGGAAGAGTAAATGAGTGTTGCTAGGTAGATGGAGAATTGATTATGACCTTTCGGGATAGATTAAGGTGTTCTATTTCTATGATGTGAGACGAGGTCTCAGCTTTGTGTTGTAATGGCACTGTTGAGCTTGGGATACAACTCTTTCAATTGAGAATGTTCAGACCGCCCGTCACTGGAGCATGGGTTATGCAAGTTGTGGTTAGGCCGTATTGATTGTGTCATGCCACCGGGATGGTGTGTTTGGTCAAAGGAGATCGTGAGGATCATTAATGAATATGAACAGATCTGATTTTAGCATGTTTGATGGGTAAATATCGAGGTTCGGTTCAAAAAGTTTGTTATGGTAATTGCCAGAGGAGAAATGGCCTCATGAATGGGTGATCTGAGGAATGGATGTGGTTTATCGCGTGTTTTATTTACCATTGGCGATATATAAAAGTGTTGGAATAAGAAAGTGTTGAAAGGGTTTTCTATCGACATTTGGTTATCGTGGGCAGCTGTTATGAATTGAAGTTATTGCTGCATGTGTTCGAGTTATGTGGTATATCATATGATCGCAACCGAGGTTGCAGGTATGAGTAATACAACTGGTTCGGGTTTATTCTGAGTAAAAATATGAGGTTTTGATCTTGTGTAAGATTTCAGAAGGTGAAATGTAGTTCTATGGTTTATGGACTAGATGGATTGTGAATTTTTAGCTAAGTTATATTGACGGACCTATATGAGATAGGGTGACGTGGGATTACCCTGGATTATATGCTTGGTAAGATCATTCAACTATTGGTGAACTTCTAGAACAACTCTGGGTCCGCTCGAGGACGAGCGTTTTTTTAAGTTGGGGAGAATGTGACGACCCGACCTATCGTCTCAGGTATTACAGCCCCGATTCTCCCTTATTGTGTTGCATTATGTTTCATTATCGGTATTGGGTGCGTTAGAATTTAATTGGTGTAATTTTGGTAAGAAATGAGACACTTAGTCTCTTTTAATAAAACTTAAGTTGGAAAAGTCAACCGGATGTTTACTTATGAGTTAGAGGTCTCGGAATTGAATCCCGATGATTCAGTTAGCTCCAGGTGATGATTTAAGACTTAGGAGCGCAATCGGAAGTAATTTCGGAGGTCCGGTGAAGAAGTTAGCCTTTTTTGGCGAAGTTAGTATTTTGGCGGATTCCGGTTGATAGGTGATATTTTGATCCGATGGTCCGAATGGAATTCCGAGAGTTGATGTAGCTTCGTTAAGTGAATTTGGACTTGTCCGCAAAATTTCAGGTCATTCGGACGTCATTTGGTTGGGTTTCGGATCAAATGTGAGTTTTGGAAGAACTTGATAAATTTAGGCTTGAATCCGTGGTAATTCGATGATTTTGATGATATGTGATGTGATTTGAGGCCTCGAATAAGTTCGTGGTATGTTTTCTGACATGTTGGTGCTTTTGGTTGAGATCCCGAGGACCTCGGGTGTGTTTCGGGTGAGTACGGACATCCCGGAACTTAGAAAATGGAAAAGGCAGTCAGTGGGACGCGGACCGCGGTCCTTTTGGCGCGGCCGCGCTGGCTGGGCGCGGACCGCGGTCATTTTCGTGCTGTCCGCGTGGGTGACGAATCGGCAGGTCACTCGTCCTACTTCGGAGGCTCATAACTTTTTATATACAAGGAATTTGGAGGTTATTCAAAAACAAAAGTGGTAGCCCTTCGTTTCTAGTTTCCATAAAGCTAACGAAATCGTAATTTGGACATCTGTAGAGAAAGTTATGGCCAAAATACCAAAGCATGTCACTGCAGTCAAAAGCTGCGCGGACCGCGACCATTTTTGTGCGGCCGCGGAGCCTGGGCGCGGACCGCGGCCATTTTTGTGCGGCCGCACTGGTGAAAATCTGGGGCTACTTCTATAAATCCGAGGTTTTGAGTTTTATTTGATATTTTACCCGTGGGAGAACGGATTTTGGCGATTTTTCGAAGATTTTTCAAGAAATTCATCGGGGTAAGTGATTCTAACTCAAATTTGGTTAGATTACATGAATATATCATTGAATCCATCATTTAATTTGTGATTTGGTATGAAATTTGGGAAGAAAATTGATAAAATTTCCCAAAATGTAAAATGATGATTTGAAGGACCAAGCGATATCGGAATTGGGAGTTCTTGGTATGTACGGACTCGTGGCGAGACGAGGATTCCAGAAATGTGAATTTCGAAATTTTTCGGGGCTCGGGTTTTGCTAGTTTCGAGATTTTTGTTATATTTCGATTGTTTTCGAGTGGGTGTTGTTCCATTAGCCTATTATGATATATTTGTACTGATTTTGGTTAGTTTCGACGCGCGTGGAGGTGGTTTGAGGAGCAAAGGCGTCGCGGGCTTGAGTTTTCGCCGGTTCGAGGTGAGTAATGCTTGGGAATGATATCCTGAGGGTTTGAAACCCCGGATTTGCACAGCTTAGTGCTATATTGTGGTGACTTGCACGCTGGACCTGAGCATGGGGTAGAGCACCATTGGAGATCGTGACTTGGTCCGTCTCGGTTGTTGGTTTTTACCGCGTAATTGAAATGAATTGTTGTTATCATTATAACTTGGGCTTATTGCCATACTTGGGGCTTATTGCCGATTGTTGAAACTCTTTATGAACTATCATCACTGTTTTCCCTCACTGTTTGAAATACTAATTGAACTCAGTCCATGTGATTTATACTGTTTTTGAACTCAGCTATATTTTACTCAAACCTTGAGTTTTGCCTGATATTTGAACTATCATTTGAGTTGAGTATCATTGTTTTACTGATGCCCGAGGGGCTTTTTGATTATTTGTTTGACTGATTGGGGCCGAGGGCCATATGTGAGGGCATGACGAGTAATGTGAGGAGGTTTCCAGGCCTTGAGTAATATGTGTGCATATGCATATACATGCATGGATCGGACTGCACCCCGCAGTAGTATATGGATCGGACTGCACGTCGCAGTATTATTGCGCTTGGGCTGTAGGAGCCCCTCCGGAGTCTGTACACACCCCCAGTGAGCGCGGGTACCCAAATGGATCCGGCTGCGCACCGCAGCGGGCATATGCATTGCATTGCATTCATGCATTTACTCCTATTTGTACTACGTGTCATGATATTTAGCACTCATATATTATTGGCATACATACTGTTACTTGCCTTGTTAACCAGATACCCTGGTACTATATGTTAAGGAGTGTTGTGCCCAAGGGGCCGATTTATGAGCCGATTTGCTCTATTTGACCAGATACCCTGGTGTTATATGTTAAGGAATGTTGTGCCCAATGGGCCGCTTTGTGAGCCGACTTGTTCTATCTGATATAGCATTCATATGTTTGCCTGTTGGAAAAAAAAAAGAATATTTGTAAAACAGATTTTTTTTAAAAGAGATTTTTAACTGATCTTGAGATTTTCTAAAGAATTTTCACAGTTTTACGGCTTCTGTTCTCAAAGGGTTGTACTGTCTTTTATAGCATTTTGGTGTGCTCTTACGTGTTTTCTTATCGCTCAGATATTATTCTATCTTATTACCACTGAGTTGGAAGTACTCACTTTACTCCCTGCACCTTGCGTGAGTTGCAGGTATTGTTCACCCGTTAGCGGTCTATTAGCAGAGCAGGAGACCTTATGGTGGTAGTTGGGCAAGGTGACCGCTAGCATTCGCAGCACCGCACTTCATTCTTTGTATTCCAGTTTTCATCTTGTTTTTAGCTATACATTGTTGCCCAGTAGTAGTGCCTTTACTCATTAGATGCTCGTGACTTGTGACACCCCGGTCGGGTTGTATTGGGATGAAATTAATAGTTTCAAATGCCAATAAGTTGTATTTTTATATTCATTTATATTTAATGGTTGTTGGCTGGCCTCATATTCATGAGAGGAGCCATCATGACCGGATTAGGAAAATTGGGTCGTGACACCGGTACGTAGCCCCCTCCTCGACTCGAGTTGTCTGCTCGAGTACACAGTCTAGAACATATAACCAGGTTTTGAACTTAGAATAGGGACATTTACTTGCATCACGTATGGCTTAGGGGACTCAACACAGAGGTTTGGTCCGTCTAGGACAGGTAAGCAAATATGAAAAAGACCACCATGATACATTTTACGTGTTACATTTATTTGTATCGGGCCTGCATGCTGGCCGGTTTAAAAAAAATGTGAAATTGAGAAAAAGAGAAAAATAATAGTAGTTGTTTAGTTTTAGAAAAATCGATACCAAATACTGTCTAAACTCTGCCGAAATTTTGTAAAAAAAAGGGGGTTGAAAAATGGAAAGGTTTTGGTCTTTAATAATTCTTTTAACTAAAGTAAAGGAAAAATATAAAAGATTTTTTATTTTGGGTTGATTAAAATAAATATATAAAAAATTGTTATTTTGTCTTGTTTTCAAAAAATTAAAAAAATATATAGTTTGTTTTGCCAATAAAAATGAAAATGAAAATGAAATTTTTTTTGCTTTAAAATAGTTTTGTTATTTGATTTTGCCAAGAATAGAAATGAAAAAAAATGGTCTGTTTTAAAATAGTTTGCCCGAACTACGTTGGTTTGATTCTCACCACGTGTGAGATACGTAGGCAACCCTTGACGGATCCAACCACACCTTTTTGCAAAAATAGCCGAAAAATATCAAAATTTTGATCTTGTTATAAATAAGTCGGGTGATGCTATTCTTGTTTAAAATAAGCCGAATATCCCTTAAAAGGACGTCGGAAGGGCATTTTTGCAAGAATAGCCACTTTGAGTCACTTTGAATAATTTGCGGGCACAGCCTTGAAATATCCCTTGCGGAAATGCTGAAAGGTTGTATCCGCAAATTAAAGTTTGGGTCATCTATCAACTTTATAGAAAAAAATAACCACTATGTAAAATAAGCCATCACATGGCCAGTTGTTTTTAAAAAAATAGTCACAGTTGACATTAAAACCTTCTCAGTCTTGCGTTGGCCTGTGGTGATGCTGAGTGATGCCCCACGGGCCCCAGGATGAGAAATTTTGAGTTTGTATTTTCTTAAACAAAATTTTGCAAAAATAGCCACTTTGTCAAAATAAGCCATTACATGGTCAATTTTGTAAAAATAGTCACAAATGACATTGAAACCTTCTAAGTCTTGCGCTGGCCTGTGGTGATGCTGAGTGATACCCCATGGGCCCCAAGATGAGAAATTTTGATGTAGTGTTAATAATCGAGTTTGTAGTTGGAGTCTGCTTCTGTAATTTCCCTTCAAAAAAATTGAAAATCAAAATAAACATCTCTTTATTTTGCATTAATTTGCAAGAACTACACTCGGTCTGATTCATGCGGGGTCATCATACGTAGGCAATCCGTGTAGGATTCGACCATAACCAAAACAAAAAGAAAAAAAGGCCATAAAATAGGCAAAAGAAAAGAAATAGCGGAAAAACAAGACAAAAAGAAAGAAAAGGAAAAAAATCAATGCCTTAACGCTAACATGGTGGTTTCATGTTGTCATTCCAGAAAGGTGGTTGGTTTTTAGTTTCCAAAGTGGTAATTTTTCTCGAGAACAAAAGTCAATGGCAAATAACAATAGAATTAATGTGGGTGGTACTAGTACCCGACAACAGGTGGATGAATGGGATAATGAGTTAAGTGAAGAGGTGCGGATGTTGAGACAACACATGGTAGATATGTATCAAGCCTGGATGACTGGAAAGGCACCGCCCCTGCCACCACCAATGTTTTCTGTCATATCCACTACCCCCAATAATGAATACGGGAAGAGCCCTCGGGATGAGCTTCATACCGGAAATGAAAAGGTCACAGGGAAAGTAGGGCGAAATGAAATAGCCATAAAGCCGAAAGAACAATCCCTGATGAAAATACAAGGAATAGGAGACCATGGTAACATATCTTACAAAGAATCGTCTGTATTCCTCGACATTCGTCTGTCCGCGAGGTTCAAAGTGCCAAATTTAACTTGTACGATGGGAATGTAGATCCGGTAACCCACCTGAGGGTCTATTGCAATGAAATGAAAAGTGTTGGTGATAGAGATGATTTGTTGATGGCATACTTCAGTAAGAGCTTGACTGGGGCAGCTTTAGAATGGTATAATCGTCATGATGTTGGCAAATGGCCTACATTAGGTGACATGGCTGAAGATTTTGTGCGACATTTTCAGTACAGTAAAGATACTATCCCAAATTGCCCTTCCCTATCTCAGACGAAAAAGAAACCCAAGGGGAGCTTTAAGGTTTTTTGGTTCAAGTGGAATGAACAGGTTGCTCGAGATGGTCATGACATTGACAGAAAAGATGTTGCTAAACCTCATCCACAACAAGGTCCAATAATTGTTTTTGCCAAACCTGTTCAACCTCAAAACCAACCCCATACCAATCCCCCGAAAAATGCCCGATCTTTTGTCCAGCCATCAGGTCATAGCCTCTGCCGACGACAGGGTCCGATGGTCGTTCTTCCTAAACGCTTTAAACCACAAAATCGAACTCGTGAACGTCCCCAAATTCCACATAAACCACCCCATCTACTAAGTAAATACCGGCCATTTTCCTCACCACCAAGTCACTCCCAGAAACAGTCACCAATAGCCCAAAACTCTCGTGTACAGCACTTTCAAGCACTCAACAATACTGGAAAACTGAGGCATGGAGAGAAACAAAGGCAAAGGGATAATTTTACACCCATTGGCGAATCCTACACAAGCTTGTTCGAAAAGTTAAAATGAGTTGGCCTGATTAAGCCACTCCTTGGATATACTCCAGACCCAAAGGCAACAGGCTTTGATCCTACTATTCAATGCATGTATCACTCTAATGTCCAGGGGCATAGCATTGAAGACTGTCATTCTTTGAAAAGGGAAATAGAAAGAATGATCCGAGAAGGGGTAATTGTAGTCAGTAACAATGGCAAGGAGCCTGCGATTTATCTTGGGAACTTGTTGATCAAAGTCAATAATAGTATTGGCAATATTGATGTGAAACTCAGTGGCTAAGATGCCGGTCATGACAATTGGGAAGACACTCCATCTCTCAGTCACCTAGAGTGGAGTTTTGGTGGCTTACTTTGGTCACATTTATGAAGGTCTGGGTTATTTCAGGGTTGTAATTCGGATACTGTTTTGGGAGTCAAACCCTTCTATCTTTACACTTTGCTTTGTTTAGTAATAAACTTGTTCAGTGCCATTTAGGTTTGTCATTCTAGTCTAGTCTGTTTGTTTTGTTGTTTCAACCCATCAGTCTAATACAATCCTCTATTTCCTGACATTTCTAGTCACTTCTAATCATTTTGCAATTCTTTTCATGCTGATTTTAGTGACATGATATGCACACATAATTCTCGGCCTGGTTGTTTAAAAGTCAGTTTAGCAATGAAACAATGTTGAAGATGTACGGGAACTCGGAAGAAATAAAAATATATTGGAATACTTTGAAGCCCGAACCAAGTGAAACTGGGGGTAAATAGAACATAAAGAAATACTGTGGAAATGCATCATCGGTTTAAAGCCAAAGGCAAGAATGCCCCAAGTCTAAAGGGACCATTCGTGGTACCGAGATTGTTGTCTAATAAGGATCGGTAAATACAGAAGGCAAATATGTGAATCAATCAAAAGGTGTTTAACTGTATAGTTTGTACTTGGTATATGTTGAAGATTGGAATGACGAAGGCATTTTGTTCTGCTATCCAAACACTTTATCCTTTGTTATTATTTTGAGTCTTATTAGATTTTCTTTCGTATCCCTCTTTCGGAATCAATAACAAAACTCGAGGATTGAATGATGAAGTAAGTGGAGAAATAAGAGAAAAACAGTGCAAAAAGAAAAGAAGAAAAGAAAAGAAAGAGAAGAAAAGAAAAAAAAATTAAAAAAAAGAGAAAAGAAAAGAGAAAAAGAAGAAAAGAAAGGAAAAGAAGATGAAAAAGAAAAGAAGAATGGAAGGAAGGAAAACATCGCAACAACAAATGTAGTTTCCTGAACTACGTTTGACTTGATCCCGAAAGGGTACGTAGGCAGCCTCATTGAGGTTCAGTCACAATAGAAGAAAAATCCAAGAGTCCCCAAGAATGAAACTAGGGCAGAAGTTATGGTTGTTGCAAGAAAATGATTCCAAAAGTTGTAGTTTGAACCCACGTTGAATTATTTGGAGCCTTTATACCCTTCTTTCTAAATCCTATCTAAAAGCCATATTACGGTCCAAAGAAAGACCTTCCGATCAATCTTCAAGAAGTGCCGACTCAAGTGAGCAAAAGTGAATCACATCAAGGGCAACACTCCAGTCCAAATAAAGGAAAATGAAGAATTAGAGAGTCATGATGATGAGAACCACCACGGGACCCCAAGATGAGAGAAATCAAAATGAGAGAGTCTTATTGGTGAAAACCTTCATGGGCACTGTAAGGCGACAGCGAGTTGAGAGAAAAATCAAAATGAGAAAAGCTTGATGGTGAAAACCCTAAGGGCACCACAAGTCGACTAAGGATGATGGATCATATCGGGCAATGGAATATTGAAAACCAGTTTCACGGCAAAAGGTGCAACAAGAGCTGAACATCAGATTTTCTATACAGAATGGGCTGCAAGTGCATGTCAAGGTCACTAGAGTCGGTATCTACATTTGATGGTTTTCTACTCTGTAGGTTTCTTGTTAGGAATCGTCTCTTTCCATTTTCCTTCACTCCATTTGTCCCACCTTGTTTTACTATCTCTTCTTGAGTCTGTTGGGTCATAACAAGTAAAGAAATGACTTCAAAATTTGCCACCAAGCTTTCCAATTGCACGAAATGGGATCTGGCCAGCACATCAAATTGTTATAAGTCAGGAAATAACATCAAACATGACTGGGGTTGACAACCATTAACATGCTTTGGGAGTCCTTGTGAAATACAAAGGCTTGGTGTACATCCATTCATGAACAACACAACAGAGGAAGAGCGGGGTTGAACAGATCAAAAGAATTTTCCGTAATAGGATTGACGTCAATGACAATCAAGATCTCCCAAAAAAGAAATCAAAGTTATCATGGCTAGCGATGGAGCAATAGACTTCAAGGGCAAGGCAGGAGGTTTAAATAAAAAAAGAGTAACATGTGCACTGAAGTTGGTAACAATTAAAATTCTCTGGGGCTCATGAGAGACAAAAGGTTGGTAAGTGTCAATTCAAGAACAATATAACAAATAAGTATGGGGTTAGAACGGAGGAGAGGCATATTGTGATAAAAGAAGTGGTCAGTCAAGGAATGTTTGAGGTCTTCAAATGAAATTAGTTATCATGACAAGTGAAGGAGCAAAGCCGGGGTTAGTGGTTGGGTCAAGAAAGAACAATATATACCTTGAGGGGGGGGGCAATTGACATACTTTGAAGATTCATTTGGAATACAAGGGTTTAGTACATATCAATTCATGAACTATGCAACAAAGATAGAAGGGGCGGTGACCAGATCGGAGATATTCTCTATATCAAGGGTAACAAAGAAAGTGGTTAATCAATAAATAGACAAAGTCCTCGATTGGGAGTTAGTTATCATGGAAAGTGAAGGAACAATAGACTTCAAGATCGGAGCTAGTAGTATCCGTCAAGAAAGAGCAACATACACTTTGAGTGGAATGGCAATTGTCGTTCTTTGAGATTCATGAAAACGAGGAATTGGTAAATGCCAGGCCGTAAGAGATGCGGGTTTAAACAGAGAAAAAGTATTTTCTGTGACAAGTACGGCGGGGAAAATGGATAGTCAGTAGACAGGCAAGGCATTCAAGTGGAAATCAGTTATCATGGGAAGTGAAAGAGCAATCGTCATCAAAGTTCAAGGCCACAAACCAATCACCACATTTAAAACTGATAAGATTTTCTTTGATTGAAACAGGGGCAGATGTTTCGGAGAAATCCTTCGTAAAGAAATGCAGGACCCGAACAATTATGACTGAAAATTCTCAGAATCCTCCTGGAAAATGGAACTTAGTTTAAATGTCAAAATAATCATGAGAAACATAACTTGGCATAAAAAGGAATATAAGTTCGTTCTAAAAGTTTGCAATAGATTTCAATTAAGAGTTTTCAGGACCCTCCTGGATAATGGGACATAGTTTTAAGAACAAAATATAGTGAAAGTCGTAATATAAGTTTTCAGGACCCTCCTGGATAATGGGACGTAGTTTTAAGAACAAAATAAAGTGGAAGTTGTAATAGAAGTTTTCAGGACCCTCCTGGATAATGGGACGTAGTTTTAAGAATAAAATAAAGTGGAAGTTGTAAGAGAGTTTTCAGGACCCTCCTGGATAATGGGACGTAGTTTTAAGAACAAAATAAAGTGGAAGTTGTAATAGAAGTTTTCAGGACCCTCCTTGATAATGGTACATAGTTTTAAGAACAAAATAAAGTTGTAACAGAGTTTTCAGGACCCTCCTGGATAATGGGACGGAGTTTTAAGAACAAAATAAAGTGGAAGTTGTAATAGAAGTTTTCAGGACCTTCCTGGATAATAGGACGTATTTTTAAGAACAAAATAAAGTGAAAGTTGTAATAGAAGTTTTCAGGACCCTCCTGGATAATGGGACGTAGTTTTAAGAACAAAATAAAGTTGTAATAGAGTTTTCAGGACCCTCCTGGATAATGGGACGTAGTTTTAAGAACAAACTAAAGTGGAAGTTGTAATAGAAGTTTTCAGGACCTTCCTGGATAATGGGACGTAGTTTTAAGAACAAAATAAAGTGGAAGTTGTAATAGAGTTTTCAGGACCCTCCTGGATAATGGGACGTAGTTTTAAGAACAAAATATAGTGAAAGTCATAATATAAGTTTTTAGGACCCTCCTGGATAATGGGACGTAGTTTTAAGAACAAAATAAAGTGGAAGTTGTAATAGAAGTTTTTAGGACCTTCCTAGATAATGGGACGTAGTTTTAAGAACAAAATAAAGGGGAAGTTGTAATAGCAGTTGTCAGGTCCCTCCTGGATAATGGGACGTAGTTTTAAAAACAAAATAAAGGGGAAGAAGTTGTAATAGCAGTTGTCAGGAGCCTCCTGGATAATGGGACATAGTTTTAAGAACAAAATACAGTGGAAATTATAATAAAAGTTGTCATGACCCTTCTGGATAATGGGACATAGTTTTATGGTTTGTTTAGATAACAAGATATAGTAGAAGTCGTAATAGAAGTTGTCAGGACCCTCCTGGATAATGGGGAGAAGTTAAGACCTTTTTGATAACAATGTAACACCTTTAGAAGAGATAGTTTAGGTTTGTAATTGTTGTCAGGACCATCCTGGATAATGGGGAATAGTTTAAGACATTTGATAATAAATACAATGGAAGTAACACCTTTAGAAGAGATAGCTTAGATTCGTAATGGTCAGGACCTCCCTAGATAATAGGACTTAGCTTTTCAAATTCGCATAATAGTTGGTAAAATAATTCAGTTTAACACTTATCCATGTGCCCAGCCACCAAACTGGGGCAGAAAAATCTTCTTTATTCGTCTATTTTGTTGCAACCATGCGCCCACCTGGAGAACAAGGGAATATATTCAAGTATTAGAAATCAGGCGCCCACTTGGAGAATAAGGGAACACATTTTAGTCATCAGGCACCCACCTGGAGAATAAGGGAACACATTTTAAGTATTAGCCATCAGGCGCCCACCTGGATAACAAGGGAGTACATTTCAAAATTGAAGCCGTCAGGCGCCCACCTGGATAACATGGGAATACTTTTCAAAGTTGAAGCAAGCAAGAGCCCACCTAAAGAATAAGGGAATATCTTTTAAAAGTCAGTAAGCAGGAACCCACCTGAAAAACAAGGGAATTCATTTCAAAATTCAGAAAGCAGGAGCCCACCTGGATGACAAGGAAATACTTTTCAAGCATCGAAAATAGGAGCCCACCTGAAGAACAAGGGAATACATTCCAAGCGCAGCAGTCAGGCACCCACCTGAAGAACAAGGGAAGTACAATGCAACTCTTATCCTTCAAATTAACATTCAGTAACACAACCTGCCCAGTTATCATACTAGAGCAGAAAATTTTCTTTGGTTGTCTATTTTGTCGTAAGAAGGAGCCCACCTGAAGAATAATGGAATATCTTTTCAAATTCAGCAAGCAGGAGCCCAACTGAAGAATAAGGGAATATCTTTTCAAATTCAGCAAGCAGGATCCCGCCTGAAGAATAAGGGAATATCTTTTTAAATTTAGCAAGCAGGAGCCCACCTGAAAAACAAAAGGAATAATTTTCAAATTCAGTAAGCAGGAACCCACCTGAAGAATAAAGGGAATATCTTTTTCAAAATCAGCAAGCAGGCACCCACCTGGAAAATAAGGGAAGTATAATCCAAATTCTAGCTTTCAATTCTAATATCTGATAACACGATATGCCCAGTCACCATACTGGGGCAGAAAAATTTTCTTTGGTTGTCTATTTTGTCGTAAGCAGGAGCCCACCTAGAGAACAAAGGAATACTTTTTCAAAGCAATCGTAAGTAGGAGCCCACCTGGAGAACAAGGGAATACATTTTAAAGCGATCGCAAGCAGGAGCCCACCTGGAGAACAAGGGAATACCTTTTCAAGCAATCGCAAGCAGGAGTTCACCTGAAGAATGGACACATATTTCAAAACATCGTCAAGGCAACAACTAAAATTCCATTAGAAGGACACAAGATACAAGTTCAAGGCAAAACAAGAGCAAGTTTGAAAGGCATAGATAGGATTTCTTGTAACTCATAGAGAACAGTTTAGGCTAGCTTCTTTTTATCTTTACATGGTGTAATAAGGGGTTCAGTAAGCAGTAACAGCAGCAACAGCAGTGAAATCACAGCTTCCGATAGTCCCAGCTACCAAACACTCCTGAACTACCCTGACCTGATTCATGTTTAGCCCGGAATATGTAGGCAACCTCTGAAGCAGGATGCGGTCAAACTTTTCAAAATGCTTCACACGGAATCTGCAAATGGGCAAAAATTCCTCATTACCGCTCACTTGTCTTTGCACAAAAACTCTTCGTGTTTCTGAGCAAAGAAGGGCAGCTGTGAGCACGTGATTTTTGCCCTAAGCAAATTATTCCTAAAATCCAAACAAAATAATTTTTCATTATTTTTACAATTTTGTTGAATTTTTGTGTTAATTAGTTGCATAATAAACTTATCAAAAAAATAATAATAATACAAAATATGCATTTACATTAGGAATTTAATTTCAAGTGGGTATTAATTCATTTTTAGAAGAATTTAAAGAAAATCACGGAAAAAATAGTTCATTTTTGCATTTTAATTAGAAATTGTTAAAAAAATAGTTATTAATTAGTTGGATTAGTCTAAATTTTCAATTTTATAAATCTGAAAAAATAATATAAATTTGGAAGTAGAAAAATGAAAATACAAAACAAAATACAAATTAAAAAATAAAATACAAAAGAAAGAAGTGGATTGTTAAAAACTTTTGGGGCTAAATACCCCAAGCCCAAACCAAAAATACCCCAAGCCCAGGTACATGATCCGGTCTGTTCCATCTACAGTCCAAACGACGCCGTTTAAAGGTTTTTAATCTCAGCCCTTGATCACTGATGATCTACTGGCCATGGGTTTGATTTCATTAAATGATACGATGTCGTATAAAGTACCCAAGAAATCTGAGCCGTTCAATTTGATCAATCCAACGGCTATGGATTATTAATGCCATTCTAATATATATCATATACACAATTAATCATAAAAAAACATTTCACCCGTTCCATCTCTCTCTTTGACCTAGCCGCCATGGCTTCCCGACCCCCGCCGGAACCCTACCG
>MU776961.1:12510-78635 GCA_026770625.1 Nicotiana glauca | reverse complement strand
TTTCCCAGTCACTAGGATTTTTTGAGTAAAGAAGTGAAAGTTTTATGATCATTGTGTGAGAAAAGAAAGTTATATGACTTTAGTGAAAAAATATCATAGTTATATGACCATTTGTGAAATTTACCCGTTGTTCCACACAAACAAAAGTGTAACTCAACGTGTCACAATAAAGAGAAAAGTAAATACAATCACCAATTGAATATAGCCAAATTTACAGTACAACTCAGTGTGCCTTATGTACAACTTGAAAGAGCTGGGTTCGTACAACTTGGCCATTTATATATAGTAGAAATGTAGAACCACAACTTCTACCCCTTAGTCTTTTCCTGCCTTTAAACTTATAAATAATTAAATCTTTCTTATGGAGATTTTAATCTGATAAAATACATATGGAAGGAATTTACAAATGGTAAATTAGAAACTAGGAGTACCCCTTATCTAGTACTTGACCTTTTCCCTTTTTAAGCATGAGCTAAAATGTTCTCTTATAAGTCCAAATTATTGAACCCAAACGAGGAATCTGTAGCTTTAGCAATGTTGTATTGATTCTAGTGGAAAGTAAAGAACAGAATTTTTTTGTACAATCTTGACTCTTGAACTCAGCAATGTATATTACCGGAAACCTAAATCGAGTTAGCCAAAATTTCAATAAGCTATTTTTCGTTTCTCGTGTCTTATATTATAATATTAATATTTAATTGCACCCGATATTTATACCAAATCAAATATATAGTTTAACTTTTAGTGTTACATATTAAATGAACATATATATCATTTACGAAAAAGGTCTATATCGTCCATGTAATATTAAATATTAGTCATATGAACCCTCCGTTATACTATTCAACACTTTGTACCTTACTGTTACCCTTTTAAACATATTTACCCTCTAATCTAACAGACCCATTCTTCCATACCCGTGGCTCTCGACCCATTTTTCTTTTATTAATCCCTAATACTATTTAACCAAAAATTGAGATTTCGGTCAAAGTTTTATTTTGGAAGAACTCGGGTTACTGATAATCAAACAGAAATAGGAATAATTGATAGAAAAAATAGTTGAATAGGAAGCAAAGTAAATCAATATATTTCAATAATATTCTGTGTCCTTACAAATGTTCAGTCTTCACCTTTATATAGCTATCTCTAATTATACATTTTTTTTCCCTTCCCATAATGGAGTCATTATGGGTAATTAATGGCATAATATAGCATTATAATTGGTAATCATAACTGATTTCATACAGATTATATAATATTTTTCGTAATTAATGCCTATTAATTACCAATAATACGTATCTATACTCTTTTTGCTATTTAGGTTTACTCTTCTGATTTCCTGAATATTAAGAGGTTCGAGCACCTATCCATTCTAATTTCCTTGAATCTCTGCTTGTGCCTGTTAAAGCTCGTGTCTCTTCAACTATTATTTGCCATATGTCGCTCTTTGACCAGTTTATGTTTCATGACATGTTACGTTACATTTAATTCTATATATGGACTTAATTTTTTCCAATACAGATAGTCCCCTCACTTGCCATTTATTCATCAATAGAAAATTTTGGAAAGTGGATCTCTTTAAAGCGGGAATGCTTGCCGCCATTAATTCTTCTCTGGAACTGACGCTTCATATGTCACTTTCATTTAATGTTCATGACACATGGCATCTCCCAATTTGTTCTGCAACTTTTCAGTGCCTTTTAGGGCTTTTTACGACTTCATCAATTATGAAACGACATCGTCCATCATAACGTTTCCATCATTGCATCTTTTTCCTTTAATAGTTGCTTCTGAGTATAAACATAAATTTTCATCTTTGTCTTTCTCATAAAAGGTTTAGAATATTTAGTTTTTGTTTTCTTCTTCCTCGTACTACTATGTCTTCTTTAAACCCTTACCATCGGAGGGTCCCCATTGTTGATACTTTTCCTCTTGCTCATGTTAGAAGTAGGAGAAGAGGAAGACTTCATAGTTTAGGATCTTCATCATTGCGTGACCCTTCTCTTCCTTCAACGAGTTCTACTCCACCTTCTAGAACTAGAGGTTCTCATTCCTAGAGGTCTATGTCTAAAAGTAAAGAGTCCAATGGACCTCTTCATGAACCTTTGGTAGATGAAATTGTTCCTGCTGAACTATCTTTTTACAATGATAGAGAATCCTTCAGAAACCAAATTTCTTCTATGTCTTCTTTAGATCGTGCTGATATTTACCCATCTCAAATCACTAAAGGTTTTATTTCTGTAATTCGTAGGGATTTCCATTGGAGTCGTGATTTCCCCATTATAATTCCCAATGCAAACCAAAGAATTACTTCTTACTTGACTGGATTTTATTTTGTACTTACATACCCTTTTACCCTGAATTTCAAGCCCCCTATTGACCATATTATCATTGAATTTTGTCGTTTTTTTAACGTTTGTTTGGGATAAATTGGCCCTAACGTGTGGAGGGTTGTTTCTTGTTTGAGGAATTTGGCCAACATGGCTAGTTTGCCTTTTACTTTTTTCCATTTGATCCATCTATATTCTCTCAATCTTTTCCGCCATGAAATTTTTACTTTAGTGGCTAGAAGCAAGAGAGTTCTGGCTAGCCTAGAGGACAATAAAGACCGTGGCTAGTATACTAGGTTTGTTGTTGCTCCCACTATTAGTTTAGTGGGTGAAGAGAATGTTTCATTTTCTAAGAAGTAGAATTTTGCACGTAAGCTTTCTATTTATAACTTTCTATACCTTTTTCTCAATTTTAGCTGCTATCATTTTAACTTTCTCTTCTTTTTTAGCAACCATGAGAATTGTTGATGAGATTCCCAATTTCTGTGGTTGGGTAGAAAAGTTGTTGAATGTTGCTCCGGTGAAAGGCAAATTCTGGAAAAACCTTTCTCGTCGGTTTGGTTGGAAAGTGAAGACTCATGTAGATGCTTTTTTCTCTTATATCTGTTGTACATTAGTTTTTCTTTTGGAATTAGTTTTGATCCTTCTTTTTATCAGGATTTTCCATTAATGGTATAAGTGTTGAGGTTGTCATAGCTTCTAGAGTTTCTATGGAAAGAGCTCAAGAGATAATCTTAGGTCTTTCATCGAAAAGGAAGCTTGCTGCAGTCCAAGACTCTGAAGAAGAGGAGGAACAGGATGGGTGTTCTTTGATAAAAAGGTTGCGAACTAGAAGATGCATCTTTTCGGACGATGAAGCGTCCCCTCCCTATTTTGTTCCTATTACCGAGCCTATTGAATGATGATGACACTCACGTGATAGCTCGTGACTCTCCGGATCAACTCTTTGTCGTGGGTTCAATAGTGAAAATTTGGGTTTGATTTCTGAGGAAGTACCCCTTGCCTCATTTTCCATACCTGCTCTTGTGATATCTTCTTTATCAATTATGATTGCTGCCGTTGCTACTCTGCCCCAAGCTGTTTTGTCTCATTCCACAGTTCCTCATATAATTGTCTATCATACTGTGGTTGGTTCCTCAAGTGGAGGTGAAGCTATGAAGAAAGTTGTTATTGAGGTTCCCGCTGATGGTATCCTTTTGAGGAAATCAGGTCGGGCTGATGTGTGGTTGAAACCTCTGATCGGTCCAGTTGATAAATCCAAGCTTGAGAGTCACAACTCTTTGACTTGGATGAATGATATAGTGCAATCATCTTTAAAGGTATCCCTTTTCATACTTTATTATATTTTTCTTTTATTAAAGTTCTTACCCTTTTTTTTAGATCAATCTAGTTGGCACGAAGATGATGAAGAGAATTTCTCACATGGAGCAATTAATGCATGATTATCAAATTAAAGCGAACAACTTGAGATAATAATATGAAAGCCTTCAAATTGATATGGAAGTGTTGGAAGAGAGCAAGTGCACCTTAGAGCAGCAATTGAAGATTTTGACTTCAGAGTTAGCAGTTGTGAAGGCTTCCTCAAATCAAGCTGATAAGAACAAGAACCTCCTTGAAACATCTTTTTCTGAGCAACTCTCCAAGGCCAGTGAAGAAATCAGAGAGTTGAGAGCTTTGCTAAGTGAAAAAGAATCCTATGCTGGTGAACTCGTACAAATACTTTCTCATACCCAAGAAGATCTCCGTGAGTCTTCTAATAAGGTCAGTTTTTTAGAAAGTTCACTCGCTCCTCTACAAACTTCTTATAATTCTGCCTTTGCTGAGAATGACAAGCTTAAAAATGAGATTGATAAATGGGAGAAAGATTATGAGATCCTTGATGACAAGACTGCAATTAAAGTGAGTTGGACAATTTTAAACACACGCCGCGATACTCTGGTGGAAGCTAGCCAAGAGGGCTTTAACTTGAGTGCTGAGCTAGCTAAGATAAATGAAACTATTGAAAAGACTCAGCAAGGTCAAGATTTTCCTTCTCCAATGGCTGATATTCCCGAGCATATTAAAGATGATATGGGTACGGTGAATGTTCTAACTCCGTCAAGCCAACTCGAACCTTCTGCTGCTAGTGATCCTGCTTTAGATCCTTCTTCAGCCCTCAGTGAAAAGTTTATGACATGTTACTTCTCTCTTTTTTTCTTTTGGTGGAATGTGGTTTAAACCCCTGGTCATATTTGGGGGTTTAGTTTTTGGAAATGGCAAGTCCCCAGACCTTTCGGGGCATTTTGTATAAATGACAAATAGTTTATGACTAAGTTCATACTTATTCTAAACTTTTAATATTAAGAAGTTTTTTCCCTAACTGGAGCTTTTTTTTTTCTTATTCTTTCCTTTAAACTCAAGGACTTTTATTAACTTCATGGATGTCTTAATCAAATATGAATTTTACGAAAGAAGGCCCTTTTATATTCGACAATTAATGAAGAAGACGTCTCAACTTCATAATGGTGTAAATGTACGATAAAATAAATAGGAACACACATGTTTCCTGAAATAACTTTGATAAAGTTTTCATTTGAACTTTGTCAAGTTTATATAACATCTTACATGTGTTTAGATAACTTCTATAACTTTTTCGTAACTGTTTTCTTTATAACAGATTTCAAAAGAGGAAATAAGATTCAAGGTTTTTCTTCATAACTCATTTCTATACATTGCCTTTAATCTAGATATCATAAAACATTGAAATCTATAGGTTTTCTGACTGGCTTTGTGTTATTGGCTCATAACTTTGCTCTGAACTTGACTCATTTAATGAGTAGACTTTCTGGTTTTGAGGCTTTGACTTAAACTTTGATTAGTCTCTGTCTTCTTTGCCTTCTTTATACATATATCCTATGTATATTATATAGTCCCTCAAGTGTTTGAGCTTTGAAGTATGAAATATCGAGCACTTGAGTACTCCTCTAATTCAGTCTTTTTCCTGAAAAAAATATACGGAACTCGGAGGTATGATTATAGACGAAGACTGCTTAACCAGTTTTAGTTTCTATCAGAATAAGTGTAACCTTAGACCGGGAATTTATATCTTTCCACGTGTCTTGCAGGTCGTGATTCATCACTTAGTACGGGTTAGTTTTTTGCCTATCATCTAAAATTATCAGTAAAATTTTAACAATTCAATAATAAAAATTTTAAAATGAGGGTACCTGTCCGTGGATACTTCTTTTCCTTAGAAATAGTATCTCTTCAGTTGAACGGCATTCCAATGTAAAGGTAAAATCTTGCCATCTATTGTTTCCAGCTCGTATGCTCATTTTCCTGCGATACTGTGAATCTTATAAGGTCCTTCCCAAGTCGGACTTAACTTTTCCATAGTAGCTGCTCTTGTGGATTGAAAAACCTTCTTGAGTACGAAGTCCCCAATCTTGAAGTATCTTAGGCGAGCTTTCTGATTATAATATCGTTCCATAACTTGTTTTTGTGTTGCCATTCTTATTAATGCAGCTTCTCTTCTTTCTTCAAGTAAATCTGGGTTTACTCGTATTTATTCTTCATTGGACTTCTCAGTTGCTTGTGTATATCTCGTGCTTGGCTCCCCTATCTCGACTGGAACCAAGGCTTCAGCTCCGTACCAATGAGAACGATGTTTCTCCCGTATTTATTTTTGTTGTTGTGCAGTAAGCCCATAAAATACCAGGTAACACCTCTGGCCAATTGCCTTTGTATTCCTCCAATAATTTATTCAAATTGTTGATAATAACTTTATTCATTGGTTCAACTTGTCCATTACCCACCAAATGGTAAGGCGTTGAAGTAATCCTTTGGATCTGCCAACTTTTAAAAAATTATGCGATCTGTGCGCCTATAAATTGCGGGTCGTTATCACATATGATTTCCTTTGGTACTCCAAATCGATATATGATATTTCGCCAAATGAAATCTCTGACCTCTTTTTCTCATACCTGTTTAAAACCACCTGTTTCTACCCACTTAGTAAAGTAATTAGTGAGTACTAGAAAAAATCTTGCCTTGCCTTTTGCTTGTGGTAGTGGACCTACGATAGCCATCCCCACTTCTTAAAAGGCCGTGGTGCAATGACCGGATGTAACAATTATGCAGTTCTATGTATATTATTACTGTATCTTTGGCACTTATCACATTAAGCCACAAAATTTTCCGCTTCTTCCATTTTGGGCCAAAAATAGCCTGCTCTAATCGTGGTTTTCACTAAAGATCTTCCTCCCGCGTGATTTCCACAATGCCCCTCGTGTATTTCTCTCATCACATACTCTGTTTGAGAAGGTCCGAGGTATCTTGCTAAAGGACCAGCGAACATTTTACGATAAATATTGCCTTGCTTTAAATAATACCGAGCAGCTTTATTGCGAAATGCGCGAGCCTTTTTCTTATCTTCAGGGACAGTTCCATATTGCAAAAAAGTAATAATCTCGTTCCTCCAATCACAAGTTAAATTATTGAAATTTACCTCATTTTTATCTTAATCGAGTACTGAATGAAATAGATGTATTATAGAAGCATTTTCATCATTTGACACTTCCGCTGTAGATGCAAGATTAGCTAAGGCGCCTGCCTCAACATTCTCCTCTCCTGGTATCTGCACAACTTTCCAGGTTTGGAATTGCCTAATCGGATCATGTGCCTTCTCCAAGTTTTGCTGCATTCTTGCCTCCCTGGTTGTATAAGTCCTCATCATTTGGTTAACTACGAGCTTCGAATCGCTTTTGATTATGACCTGCTCTATGCAAAGTTATCGTGCCAATTCTAAACCTGCAATCACAGTTTCATACTCTGTCTCATTGTTAGTTATGAGATGACATTTTATGGCTTATCGTATGGCTTCACCCATTGGTGGTACTAAAACAATTCCTAGACTTGCCCTTTTCACATTCTATGAGCCATCAGTAAATAAGGTCCAAGTTCCTGGATTAGATTCGTTGAATACTTATAGTTCTTGTTCTTCTTCTAGTTGCATCCCTTGGCTAAAATTGGCCAAAAAATCCACTAAGACCTGTGACTTTATGGCAGTTCTAGGTTGATATGTAATGTCATATTCACTCAATTCTATGGCCCACTTGGCTAACCTACTTGATAACTCATATTTATGTAGTATATTACGTAAGGGATAAGCAGTCACTAGAGAGATAGGGTGGCATTGAAATAAGGCCTTAATTTCCTAGATGCCATGATTAATGCGAGTGGAAGTTTTTCTAGCTGAGGATACCGTGTCTCAGAATCTAGTAATGATTTTCTAACTTAATAAATCAGATATTGTTTACCTTGGTCTTCACGAACCAAAATAGCACTTACCGCTACTTCTGAAACAGCAAGGTAGATAAGCAACATTTCCCCCTCTTTTGGTTTTGCGAGCAATGATGGATTTGAAAAGTATGCATTCAAGATTTTGAGCACTTCTTGACATTCCTCAGACCATTCGAACTGATCTTGCTTTTTAAGAGCTGAAAAGAACTTAAAGCACTTTTCTTATGACTTGGAAATAAATCTTCCCAAGGTTGTTATTCTTCCCGTCAGTCTCTATACCTCTTTATTATGTGTAAGCATGTCAGGAATTTCCTCAATATCTTTAATCTTTGCGGTATTTACTTCAATGCCATGGTTAGAAACAAGAAAACCTAAAAACTTACCTGATAAAACACCAAATGCACATTTGTCGGGATTCAGCTTCATATTGAATTTATAGAGGGTCTGAAATGTATCAGATGGATGTTGTATATGATTCCTTGACTGTTGGGATTTGACTAGCATATCATCTATGTAGATTTCCATGGTTTTCCCTAAATGTTCTTGGAACATTTTGGTCACCAATCTTTGGTACGTGGCACCAACGTTTTTTAGGACAAATAGCATTACTTTGTAACAATAAGTCCCCCTGTCTGTTATAAATGAAGTTTTTCCTCATCTAGGGGATCCATTTTGATTTGACTATACCCTGAATATGCATCTAAAAACTTAACAATTCATGTCCTGTAGTAGCATCAATTAGTTGATCTATATGTGGTAACAGAAAAGAATCTTAAGGACAAGCTTTGTTTAGGTCAGTGTAATCTACAAAAACTCACCATTTACCATTCTTCTTTGGTACTACTATAATATTAGCTAACCAATTAGGATACTTTACTTCGCGGATAGACCCAATTTTTAAAAGTTTTTGCACCTCATCTTGAATCACCTAAATTTTGAATGATCCCTGCTTTATTTTCTTTTGTTTGATAGGTGTATATGATGGATATTCATTTAACTTGTGAGTCATTATTTCTAGAGGTATTCATGTCATATCAGAGTGGGACCAGGCAAAACAATCCACGTTAGTTTTCAAAAATACAATCAACTTACCTTTCATTTCGTGGCTTAAGTTGGCCCCAGTGTAGAGTTTCCTTTCAGTCCTTTGTATGAATAGTTCTACAACCTCTAACTCTTTAATCATTGTTTTGATGTCTCCATTTTCTTCTAGTTCTTGGATGGAATCAGGCCTTGAGTCTACATCCGTTCACCTGTGCTTAGTTGAGGCTTGTGCTGTAGTATCCTCAACTAGATTTTATAATTGATATTTTTCTTTGTTTTTTGTTCTTGAATCTGCTACGAAGTTGATGTTCCTAGGTGTCTGTTGATCACCACGGATTTGACGGATTCCCTATTGTGATGGGAATTTAATGACTTGATGTAAGGTAAATGTCACATCATCCATTTCGTGAATCTATGGTCTCCCGAGAATAATATTGTAAGCCATATCCATCTCTTCCACCTGAAATTTTGTATCTTTGACAACTCTTTCTGCGAATGTTGTAAGTACTACCTCCCCTTTTGTCACGATGCTTGAATTGTCAAAGCCAGATAAAGTATGCACCTTGGGTACTAGCTTATCAGCAGCTTGCATCTCGTTTAATACTCTTAGAAAAATGATGTTCACGGAGCTTCCTGGATCAATCAAAACTCATTTTATGTTAGTGTCATGTACAAGTAAAGATATTACTAGTGCATCATTATGTGGAGTTAGCACGCCGTCCGCATCATCAAATGTAATACTTTCTTCCTCCAAAATATGTCGAACCCGCTTCCCGTGTGTAACTGTGACTTTGAAACTTTCTTGGCTACCATTTACGTCATGCTATTAATTTCTTCTCCCCCACTTATAATGTTAACGGTCCTTTTTGGTGAAGGAGGTTTAGGGGGCTCCTGCCTATTTTTCATATATGCTTGTTTATCTTTTTCACAAAACAACTCGGTAAGATATCCTTACTTTAAGAAATGGTAAACTTCACCCTGCAGCAGTCTACAATCCACCATTTTGTGACCGTGATCGTGGTGAAACTCGCACCATTGATCAGGATTTTGTCTATTTGGGTTTGATCTCATTTCTTTCGGCCTGCGTACCTTGTCGCCCATGCTCCTCAAAACAGCCACCAATTTGGATGTGCTTACATTGAAATTGTAACCGCTAATTTTTGCCTTTGAGCTTCTTTCATCATCACGCGTCTCTCGTGCGTTCCGTTATTTCCTAAACCTTGATGATGAACTTGATTCTCTGTCTCTCGATCTATGATCGTACCTTGAGTTATCCTATTTTGATCATAAGTCTCTTCTCGCTGGTCCTATATAAGGCTCGTATCTGTTTTTACTGGACCTTCTTTTTAGTTTCAGCACGCCTTGAATTTACCCTCTCCTCTTTTTAAAACTAGGTAATAGTATCTTCTTCTATCCGCATCTTCGTGTTGTATCTGTGTTAAACATCATTCCAAGTTGTTGCTGGAAATTCTCGTAGGCTTTCCTTGAGTCATCTTGTGGCCTCCTAACTCTTCTCATTTAGATTGCTGGTAAATGCCATAGCTGCCCAGTTATCAAGTACGCATGGCAACGTCATCCTTTTGGGCTGGAATCTGTCTACGAGTCCTTTGAGCAGCTCCGAATCTCCTTGTTTGATTTTGAAAATATCCTTCATCCCTTTTTCGACTTTTTGAGCTCCTGAGTGTGCTTTAATAAATGTATCTGCAAGCTCAGCAAAAGAATTTATAGAATTTTTGGGCCAAAGAGAATACCATGTTAATGCTCCCTTAGTGAGTGTTTCACTAAATTTTTTGACCAGCATTGATTCAATTTCTTGTTTAGTTAAATCGTTGCCCTTTACGCCAGTGGTGAATGCAGTCACGTGGTCTCGTGGATCAGTTGTGCCATCGTATTTTTGGGATGTCGGGCATCTTGAATTTCTTCGGAGTCGGCAGAGGAGCAGCACTGGGCTTCCAAGGTTGTTGTGAATATTTATCCATATCTATTCCCTTGATTATGGGCGATACTCCAGGTATTTGCTCTATGCAATCGCTTTGCTCCTTGAGCTGTTACTGCAAGGTTAATACTAAATTTTGTAAATCAAAATTAACTATGTTACCTGGTTCGCCATCACGAGACTCGCTGAGAGTTCCAACACTGCCTGAATTAACGAGTCTAGAACATGGGTTTTCCAAAGTATTATTATTCGAAGTTGGTGTTGGTGGTTCAACCGGCAACTGGCTAGCGAAAGCCTCAAGAGCTTTGCTGACCTGTTGAGCGATTAACTTTTGCAAAGCTTCGTTGATAGCCTCATCATTTTCCAATTGATCATTCGTAATTGATTGAGATCCATCAGGAGTTCCTTCCCGAGATTGTTGAGGAGAATTTCGTGGAGAAGGCCCAAGGGTTCCATCACCTTCGAATTCTCTTGGAGTTGACGGTCTCTTTGATTGTTGTTGCCGTTGACATTTGACATGATTGATTTGACAAAAAGGTTAATTTAGGAAGAAATAGATTATGAGATTCCCGATAATGGAATTAATTTGTTTAACCAAAAATTGAGATTTCGGTCAAAGCTTTATTTTAGAAGAACTCGGGTTACTGATAATCAAGCAAAAATAGGAATAATTGATAGAAAAAATAGTTGAATAGGAAGAAAACTAAATAAATATATTTAGTATTTCGTGTCCTTACAAATGTTCAGTCTTCACTTTTTTATAATCATCTCTAAGTAATATGTTTTTTCCTTCCCATAATGGAGTCATTATGGATAATTAATGGTATTTAATATAACGTTATAATTGGTAATCATTATTGATTCCATACAAATTGCATAACGTTTTCTGTAATTAATGCCTATTAATTACCAATAATATGTATCTATACTCTTTTTGCTATTAGGTTATTCTTCTGATGCGATTCCTGAATATTAAGAGGTTCGAGCACCTATCCATTCTGATTTTCTTGAATCTCTACCCGTGCCTGTTAAAGCTCGTACCTCTTCAACTATTCTTTGTCATATGTCGCTCTTTGACCGGTCTACATGTCATGACATGTTACATTACAATTAATTCTATATATGGACTTAATTTTTCCCAATACAAATACCTATACACCCAAACCAATTCTTCCCCTACCAAGTACCAATTGCAAAGTTATGCCATTCATGGATGTCAAAAGCATACTACTCTATTGGCTTCTTTTTTCTCCAATATTCCAATGCATCTCCACTCTATCTGCAACTGCCTCCTTGATTGCGTAAAGCTTCTCGATTTCAAAGCAGAAAAGAACCAGCTAAAACCTTGCCAGAATTAACCCATTTCCTCTGGTTACCTCCATTAATTCTGAAATCAACAAAAGACCCAGGGCCGATAGGGATTTGTGGAAAAAAATTCAAAATTTCTTCAGCAATACATACTCTGCAATTCACAGGTGCTAAAATGCAAGGATTGGAGCTTTCACCTTGCTCATCAATAGAGTTAGAAGAGAGAGGGAAGCAGAGCATTTGGAAATGATAATTATTCCATTGGTTCATTCAGTAGCTAACACTGTACATATATACTAACCACAAACTAACACCAATTAACTTATCCATCTAACACATCTCACTAACAGTTGTCCTTAACCACCTAACAGGTGAAACTAACTTCCTAACTAACTAATGCATGAGAGTAGCACATGCTCCATTTGAACATGCTCCCTCAAGTTGGAGGGTGCATGAAATTTTGCACACCTAGCTTGCCAAGTAGATGCATGATGTGAAGTCCCTAGCCCTTTTGTTAGTAAGTCTGCTTGTTGATCCTTTATGTTCACATGAACTGCCTTGACTACTCCTTCCTTAATCTTGTCTCAAGTTGTAACGACATCGCCGATAATTTGAGTATTATAGCCCCATTTTCTCATTTATTACTTATCTATGCTCATTTATTGTTATGTGACTTGTAGGGGTGGTTGGTTTGGTTTCGGTAATATTTTAGAATGAATTGAGATACTTAGTCACAAGGTTGAAAGCTTAAGTGGAAAGAGTCGATTGAATGTTGACTTATATGTAAATGACTTCGAAATAGAGTTTTGATGGTTTTGATAGCTCTGTATGGTGATTTTGGACCTAGGAGTGTGTTCGTATAGTGATTTGAAGGTCTATAGGTTGTTTTGGCTTGAGTTGGCGAAAGTCAAAAAGTTAAAGGTTTGGAAAGTTGAGAAGTTTGACCAGGAGTTAAATTATTATTACCGGGCTCGAATTTTGGTTTTGGAAGTTAAAATAGGTATTTTGTGTCATTTATGACTTGTGTGCAAAATTTGAGGTCAATCGGAGTGATTTGGTGTGTTTCGGCGTTAGTTTTAGAAGTTGGAAGTTGAATAGTTCATTAGGCTTGAATTGGGGTGTGATTTGGGTTTTTGATGTTGTTTGATATGATTTGAGGGTTCGACTAAGTTCGTATGATGCTTTAGGATGTGTTGGTATGTTTGGATGGGGGTGTTGATACCTAATTTTTCTCTAAGTATTTTTTTTTTACACCCAAATCTTCCCAAAATAGCATATTGGTGCATATATAAGCAGACCCAAGAATTTTGGCATTTTGAATGATTTTTAAAACCAATTTGTTGCCTATTTTGATACAACAAAATTCAATAATTATTCCCAAAATTATCACTCTTGGTGAATAATTTATTTCATTCTCACATTTACACCAAAATATAATTAAAGTAATTTGCTTCATCGATATTACCTACCAAATAAAAGGCCTGTTCAGGAAGACCATCTAATTCTCCGGAAAGGATCAATTGAAATCCTCGCTACATGTGTTTACAAGAACATTTGGTATTTTTAAAGTTGTATTGCATACAATTGCAATTATAGCCTACCTTGCAATTTATAGCATTTTACGTTTATAAAATTAATCCAAACATTTTTTTAATTAATATTTATATAATACTTATTTACCCAGTATGTTTAATTTATTTTTAAAATCAGTATTACTATTTTATTAAATTAAAAAAGGAAAAACTGGCTATTTAACTTATGGCCCCATTTACATTTCAATAATAGCCACATTGCAGCCCCAATTTGAATCCAAAGTTACCCAGCCCAATTTCAAATTAACCCAACCCCTGACCCGCCTACCCGATTCGCCCGGTTTCCTATTTAATCTAGGCCGTTGATCTAAATGATCAACGACCACCCTTCATTCTTTCCTTTTTAATTCACCAAAACCCCCCAACCCTAATTTATTTCCTCTCAACCACCGCCTCTGAATCCTCTCCTCTCTCAACTCTCTCTCAACACCACCTCAAACCCTAGCCACCGCTTCTCATCGGAGCCCTAATCTATGGCTCCTCAGGCTCATCGGAGGCCTATCTAGCCTCTCATGGCTTCTGCGTGCTCACTTCTAAAGGTACAACGACCAGATCTTGAAGGGTTCCGACCAAGCCTTTGTTCGATGACTGTTCTCCGATCATCTTCAACCCTTTTCCGGCCAGCCATGGCTATTAGAGCTCGATATTCGACTTCTATGCTCAGATCGATGGTTTCCAAAGCCTATCTCGTCTCTTGGGTTTCTTACGAAACCCTAATCTCTGAGGTTCCTTCGATTTACTTTAGACCTGTTCTGGATCTATGTGTGTGTGTGAACATTCTATGCGTTTTTCTCAAAGATTCTTTAATGTTTTCTTTTAGAAACTCTTATTTCCTCAACTAGGGTTTCATGTTATTTTATCTCGAACATCTCTTCTCTGAATCTCGACAGGTTTTTACTCTGTTTGTTTGTATTATATTCTATCTGAATTCGCATGCTGAAAACCCTAATTTTCTTGGGGATTTTGTTTGAGTTTCCTGGTCTGCTTGTTAATAGTTGTTTGATTCACCTTATTTTTATCTGAGTAGCATGTTAAAAACCCTAATTTTGGGATCTCGTTTAAGTTTCTATGTGTTATTCATCTGATTTAGCATGAGTGAAAACCCTAATTTTGGGATTTATCCGAGATTCTAAACCTGTTTGACTACTCATCTCCTCTAAACTCGTTTGATTTTCGAAAACCCTGGTTTCTTTGGGGACTATTCAATTTCTTTGAATCTATTTGTGCAACTCGCCTGTTGAAATTGCGGTGTGCTTCAATGCTCTTGACTATTTTGGTTCTGAATTCTTTGCATGCTTCTAATCTTCTTCTCTATTGTTACACACTGAAACTTGACTATCATGCTTCGAATGTTTTCCTTTTAAGTTACTACTATATGTTGTTATTTTGCCATAACTTGGCTTCACGTGTCTATCACTTGCTCATGCATTTATATATACTGAGTTCCTTCTGTGATTGATTCACAAACTCGAGATTAATTTTCAAAACTTTTCCTTTGTGAAACTCTGATTTTACTTGCCTGTTAAGGGGTAATTGATTCTTTTCCTTTGATTGGCCTCCCTGAATCTTTCCAAAAATAATTTTACATCATGTACTTAAACTTAATTTCCCATTATATTACCTTACTGCTTCTTTTATGGCAACANCACGAACACAGAAAGCAATCTGAGTTCAAAAATCACTCTCACTTAAAACTCTCTCTCTTTCTGATACTTGTGCTGCTGTGGACTTTGTTTACTCTACTTTCTTCTGCATTTTTTCTGCTTCTCTACTGGTATGTCCTAATTAATTTACATGTCTCAACAATAATGTCTTTTACTTCTGCCTACTTCTACCCAATTCTTTTAGTTGACATTTATTTCTAGCATGCTGGAATATGTTTTCCCCTTTCCCTTTGTAATTCAGTGTTTATATTACATATGCATCCTGTCAGTTGCTTATCATGTATTTGATACTTTATGAATCCCAAACCCTCATATCCCCTTTGTATGCTTTAAATTATGGTTCAGAAAATATGGCAATGCCCAAAATCATTGTCCATGGCTATGAACTGGATCCTTTGGGGTCCTAAGCTTGTCAATTTCCCATCCCCATTCCCTATTGTGTGTATGTTGAGTAACTGCC
This sequence comes from Nicotiana glauca, assembly GCA_026770625.1. Classification (NCBI taxonomy): domain Eukaryota; kingdom Viridiplantae; phylum Streptophyta; class Magnoliopsida; order Solanales; family Solanaceae; genus Nicotiana; species Nicotiana glauca. The sequence continues at coordinate 63,024 of MU776961.1, read as the reverse complement.
TTGGCCTGGCAGTATTCCTGATTACTGTTCAGGCCATGGCTTGACCTCCAAATAGGTCTGTACTCCTTAAATGTTTGATCATAGGTTGGTCAGGGGTGTGCCAGTCTTATTGTGGCTGGGCATGACCACCAACCTGCCTGGGTAGTCCTCCTACCCTTTTCTATTGCACTTACACTCAACTTTTAGAACTTAAGTTCTGCCCCTCTTGTGTAAGCCTTGCCTTGGGACCCTGGAGCTCCCTATGAACTTTGACACATAAGGGTTGGCCTTCCACACTGCACAACTCAATTTCTGTTTAACATCTTGGGTGTATGCACTGCCTGGGGTTCCTGAAATTCCTTGGATCTCTGAAACACTTTAGATAAGAGAAGGCTTGGAAATTTGGATCTCAGAAGTGACTCAATCTTATATTATTAGGCATTAAGTCTGAATTAGGCTGCTCGGATGCAGCTGATGATTTCTGATGTTTTTTTTAATTCCATTTTATTTCTTTTGGGTTGTAATAACTTGTATAAACTCGGGGAACTTAGTAAAAAGGGGATGGGATTTAATTTTATGCATCAAGGGTAGAAGTCCTTCCCATAAAAGTTTGTTATGATTTTTTCAATTTCACACCCAGAAATCCTGCCCATAGGAGTTTGTTATGATTTCAGCAATTTCACACCTAGAAATCCTGCCCATAGGAGTTTGTTATGATTTTAGAAATTTCACACCTAGAAATCATGCCTATAGGTTAACTTTCAATTTCTGCAAATACATCTAGAAATCATGCCTATAGGATTCATTCATAATTTCTGCATCTTCACGCATAGATATCCTGCCTATAGGTCAACTTCTAAATTTGTATAAAATATGGTTTATAAACTATTGCATTCTGCATTTATAAACACCACTAGACAAACAGTTCATAGGTTCAATAATAAAAGTTGCATATAGATACCATGTTCATAGGACCTGTGTTAACGTCAAAAAAGGTGTCAAAATCGGAAGGCGATAGAATGCATGCCATAGGAAATTTTGAATTTGAATAGAGGTAATATTAACTGTTAAGTTCGTAATGTTCATGTTAAAATTGGTAACTCCTTTGATTCTGCATATTTTTTCCTAAAATCAGTATATATTGCGTCTAGTTCTAATCAACACTTAGATCAACCAGATCAGTTTCAAACAACTGCATTCGAGTATGCCTAATGTAGGCTTTTCACCTAAAAATAGGCGTTGATCCAGTCCACTCGTCGCTTTATTTAAATAAGACCAAAATCAGTACGTGTAGGACATGCTAAACTCTGTAATTTTTGATGATTTATGGAGGCATACTTGAGCCCTGATTGCTTGTCTGTTTCCCCTTCTATTTGCAATTACTTGTTTTGGTTGACGCCTTAGCATTTTATCCTTTGAAACTTCTGAAGCCCCAAGCCCCTTTCCCTTTAGGATTAGTAGTCCATTTGCCTCAAGGTCTGATAGGACTGGGAGGGTAATAGCATGCAATAAGTAAACGATACCATTCCGCGCTTTAATACCTTAACGGGGTGGGAAGGGTAGACATGGAGATAATGATTACACGATAACACTATGCGTACAATTGGGTACCGGTGTTATGCGAATGATCCATGTAATGTATAAACCTAGGACTCCCCTCCCTCTTTATTAGTTTAATAATCCTCAGATTTTTAAAGGCTATTTCAACTTCTATTTCTTATACGCCTTTCAGTTTTCTCGCACCAATTGTTTGACCCCTTCCCCTTACTTGCGTATCTCTTTAATCACAAAACTATTTCCTTTCTGAATTTCAGCACTTCTTTTAACCCCTTTTATGTTTCTTGTTTGAATACTTGCTTGTTTATTCATATTTTGCATTTAAAGTCATAATTGTAGCATAGCCGGAAACCACACTAGTGGATCTTGAGGGGTGTCTAACACCTTCCCCTCGAGATAATTTCAAGCCCTTACCCAAAACTCTTGTTTGCATCTTTAATTCTTCTAAAAGTGTCCTAATGCACTATAATCATTATGTGGCGACTCTCTACATCCAAAAAACCCAATTCCCAAATGGGAATAGAGTTGTCTTTCCTAAATGTCATAAATCCGCTTTCGTTTTTTTAGAGAAAAAGGGGTCGTCGACAGCATGGCGACTCTGCTGGGGATATCTTTAGGCTTTTACCATTGCATGCTATATGTGACTTTACTGCTTTCTTTATTGCTTTTGTTTAATGCCTTTATTTTGAAACTGACTTGTTTCTTTTTCTTTAATTACTTTCATTTACTGCTTTTCCATCAATGCTGTTGTATATTTTGAGCAATCATTGTAGACTTTATTGTATGAACGTGAAAATACATGTCAACATGTTTCATTCTTGTAAATTGCATTTTTTAGCCTTATATTCCACTCCTGCTAAACAAATATCATAGCAACGCTTATAATGAGTGGTTTCACGCTTCCAATACTATCACCCCCTAAATTTGGCAAAGGCATATTTGCGGTAAAATCGGTCGATTAGCAGTGCAGTCGACGGTTCCGTGCCTTTCCCTTTTGAGTTGTCCGCTCAAGGGTACCTTGTCTAATACCCCAATAGAAACTTTATTCCATTTAAATTGTACATGCATCATGCTCAAACCTAGCCGAGTCAGTTATGTTGTCCACATAGTGACTCATTAAGATAGCCTTGTCTAAAGTCCACCGGGTTTCCTTGAAACCCAAACGGACACCTCCATGTTCTATGCATTTATTTGGAGAACTTAAGTGCTTGCTATGCTAATTATTGGTTTAAATAGTCAAGTCTGGTGGGGGTAAGGGCCTAACACTCTGTTTTGCAGAAAATGAGGCACGAGATCCCCAGATTTGGCATGGTAACCAACATTCATCCAAGGCCGCTGAACTGGTGGAACGACCTCCATTCTAGTGATCAGACACTCGTCCATAAGTACTTAGGGAATCTGCCTTCTCTTCTAGAGATTCAGCCTAACAACAAAATCATAGAGGCTGCGACATTATTCTGGGATAATGACAAGTCTGTGTTTCGCTTTAAGGACCTTGAAATGACCCCTTTACTTGAAGAAATAGGGGGTTTAGCTGGAATTCCTTGGGAGGCTCCGGGTTTGCTTATGCCCGAGAATCGTAAAAGGAAGGGGTTTCTTTAAGATGATGGGACTGAAGAAACATCCAGACTTAACATGTTTAAAAGACTCCTACATCCTATTTGAATATCTATACGAGATATACGGCCATAGCAAGTCATACCACAACTATTCAGATAAATTTGCTATCACCTCATTGGGGCATGTCCATAGAAGGGTCTTTGTCTTCATGTTTTGCTTTTTGGGGATGATCGTGTTCCCTATGAAGAAGGCTAGGATCCACACCAGACTAGCCATGGTAACCAAAACTCTGATGGAAGAGAGTGGTGGGCAAACTTTCAGCATAGTGCCCATGATCGTCGCCGAGATATACCGCGCCTTAAATAAATGTCAACAACAAGGCAGTAATTTTGAGGGTTGCAACACCTCAGCTTTGGCTCATGGAACACCTCCAAAAAGGGGAATACCGACAAGAGATCCTACGCAGAGATTGGGATGATCATATCGCCTTCCATCAGCCAAGGCGCATGAATTATATGCCTAAAATGTTCGCTCAGCCGGAGGACGCCGGAGGATGGGTAGAATTGTTCGAAAATCTGAAAGAAGGCTAGGTGCAATGGATGTTTGAGTGATTCCCCATGGATGAATTCATTGCTCGATCCCGAGATACACCATTTCTCATACTGATTGGTTTGAGAGGGACTTATCCTTACGTTCCTCTTCGAGCCATGAGGCAAGCTGGAAGAAAACAAATCATACCAAGGGTCGATAAAATGAGTCACCTTAGGGCCGATTTTCAGGACGACGATAGCCCTCACAGGTGCCAAGCTCAGCATTTGTGGCATTGCAAAATTGTTTTGGGGAAAGAATCCATTGAGCCAGACAGGTACCACGCCGGTTGTGTGCCACATTATTTGGGTTGGTTAGAAGACAATGGCATGGGTCAGTCGGGATTCGTTCGAGGTCACAGAATTATTGACGAGCATGCTGAAGCACAGGTTAAGTATAATCAACTGGGCAAGAGAATTCGAGAGTGTGAAAGTGAGCATCAAGAAATACAAGAAGCGCATCAGAAATTGATCGAGGAGTGGAAAGAAATGGATATCAGCGCCAACAACCGGCTAGGGTATTTGGAGCGGTGTCTAGTAGAGCTGGAAGGAAAGTTCATCAAGAGGATCGAAGATTGCCAAAACGCTGAAGGAAATGCAGATGGACATCTGGCCGGAGCCTACTTGCTGCTAGGACTACACGAGTTGGTGGAGCTGTTCGAGGGAGACAAAGATGCCAAATCCGGGGAAGGTCCTTCTGGGACCAAGTAGTCAGGAGTCCTTTATTTTGCCTTAATGATGTAATAAGGCCAATAGCCACTAGTGACATTTACTTTCTGTCATTTAGCGTCGTTTTGGATTCGTTTTATTTTTATCAATAAAATGAGTCATTTAGCATTATAAGTTCTCCAAAACTATTTGTCGCTAGGCCTACCTCGGGCACAACGAGGCACCAAAACTAGGACGCGATTTATATTTTCTCGCACAACGTGTTTAATCACTGCAACATTTTTTCCTCATGACCCACACTAACTTGTTGCCTTTTTGTTTTTCTTTTATTTTTTATTGCCCTCCCCAAAGGTTAGTTCATGCATTCTGGAACCATCAGCATACTCCACAAGATCCAAGGCCCCTCCACCTCTTCATCCTCCGAGTCCCGTCCAAAATAAGAACAAAGGTAAAATGGGAGATACAAGCGCCAGAAAGGAGACTGAGATTCCTCAGGGTACCCCGGTTGCTAAGGAAACTACTATGCAATTGGAGCAAAAGCTGTTTAAATTTCGAGAAGAGCTGGATCAGGTTCGGAATTTGGCGAACCTGTCATTTTCCCTCACCGCTCCTGATGCAACACCCAGAATCCCACACCTCCACAAAATACCCCACAAACACAGATACAACCCACTCATACCCAACACTGCAACACATGCCACATTCCAAATAACACTCCATTACTCATTCTCGAGCCACTGAACACCACCAATGACCATATCCACAACACTCATATTTATGTGGATACCGTACCCCACTACACCCAACCAATCTCAAATGCACCTGAGTCTGATGACAAGGACTCCCTTATCAGGAACTTAGTGGCAGAACTCAAGAGGTTAGCCAGCCGAGTTCAGGTCGTGGAAGGTAACAAAGGTATTGAAGGGCTAAATTATGAAGACCTATGCATTCAACCAGATGTTGAACTTCCGGAGGGGTACAAACCTCCCAAGTTTGAAATGTTTGATAGAACAGGAGATCCCAGAGTCCACCTGAGGACATATTGCGATAAGCTGGTTGGACTTGGAAGGGATGAAAAGATCCGTATGAAGCTCTTCATGAGGAGCCTGAAAGGAGATGCACTATCCTGGTACATCAGCCAGGACCACAAGAAATGGACGAGTTGGGTGAGCATGGCATCAAATTTCATGGATAGATTCTGATTCAATACAGAGAATGCACCGGATGTATTCTATATACATAACTTGAAGAAGAAGCCCACCGAAACATTCCGCGAGTATGCCACTCATTGGAGGTCAGAAGCTGCAAAGGTCAGGTCGGCCCTAGAAAAGGAGCAAATGAATAGATTCTTCGTCCGGGCTCAGGATCCCCAATATTATGAGAGGTTGATGTTGATCAAGGGTCAGAAGTTCTCCGATATCATCAAACTTGGAGAAACAATCGAAGAGGGCATTAAGAATGGTATGGTTACAAATATTGAAGCCCTGCAAGCCACCAATAAGGCTTTGCAAACTGGTGGCACGTCCAAAAAGAAGGATGTAAGTGACATAATGGTCACACAGGAAGCCAAATCACCACCAAAATACCACACTTATCCATCACCTCCACTTACATATCAGCCCATCCCGAATTACCAAGCACCCGCACCCTCCTATCCGCCTCTCGTTTACCAATCCTCTCTACCTCTCACATACCAACCCACCTCACCCAGATACTCTCAACCAGCACCTGTTTACCAAGCTTATAACGCTTAAACCTCTCACTACCAATCACCACCCATCCGTCAAAATTTTCCAACACCCAGACCAAATTTTGACCGTAAACCTCCCAGACAATACACAGCTATCGCTGAACCAATTGACCAGCTATATGAAAGACTTAAAGCTGCTAATTACATCACTCCTATCCTAGACAAAGCTCTAGGAAATCTCTCCCAGTGGGTCAACCCTAACAAGACCTGTGTGTATCACTCCGGCATGAAGGGACACACTCTTGATGAGTGTCGTTCGTTAAAAGACAAGATTCAGACCCTAATCAATAATAAGGCCATTGTAGTAAAGGTGCCTGCTCCTAATGTTCATAATAACCCCCTGCCTGACCATAAAGGTAGAGACATTCATATGATCGAGATCGAGGATGATTGGGACCCTAAAGGGTCGATAGTTTTTGATTGCTGAAGGGGATGAACCAAAGAAACAAGCGGTTACCCTTAATCCAATTGTTGTGCAGAATCATCCCTCTAGGGGCAACGAAGTAAATATGTCTATACCTCTCTAATTTGAAGCGCCTCCCTCTACAAAGCGGACCAATCGAGGTTGAATTTAGAGTTCCAAAGGCACCTGCACCCTTTGAAGTTGTTGTGTTACCACCAAGGGTGCCTATTCCTGTGGCAATGACTGACATAACACCATTCCACTCAAATGTCATACCATGGGATTACACTGCCGAAGCCAGGAGGAAAGGAAAGACCAAGATAGGAGAAACGATTGCCGCATAAGGAATGACTAGAATAGGAAGGGTGTACACTCCAGAGCACCTAGCTGAGTCCAGTAAGAAAGACCTGGGATGGCCTATTAAAACAGGACCCGACGATCTTTGGAGGAAAATACAGGCTAAGGAGTACTCGGTCGCTGAACAGTTGAACAAAACACCAGCATAGATCTCTATCCTAGCTCTTCTATAGAGTTATGGCGCTCACAAGAATGCCCTGATGAAGATACTTAGCAAAGCTTATGTGCCCTGCAATATAACCGGGGGTGAAATGGCGAATAAGGTGGGGCAAGTGCTGGAGAGCCATAAAATAACCTTCCACGAAGATGAGTTGCCGCTCAAAGGTTTGAGCCACAAGGCACTGCACATCACCATGCAATGTAAAGATTATTTCATCACTAGAGTCCTGATTGATGGAGGATAGAGCCTTAACATTTGTTCACTGATAACTCTCAGAACCTTGGGAAAAAGCCTGCACGAGATCAAAGATGGGGCTATCAATGTCAAAGCCTACGATGGGTCCCAGAGATCTACTATTGGAGAAATCAGCCTATGCTTGCAAATCGGACCAACATGGTTCGACATCGACTTCCAAGTGATAGACGTCCCAGCATCCTACAACTTGCTGTTGGGACACCCCTGGATCCACGCTGCTGGAGCCGTAGCATCGACCCTGCATCAGGCGATAAAATTAGAATGGAACCACCAAGAGGTCATCATTCATGGTGATGGTAGTAACCCTATATATAGTCACCAGACCATCTCGATGATTGGAGGTAGAAGGAAAATAGGCAGAGATACATACCACCATATTGAAAGGGTCAACGTTGTAGATGAGGATAAGTGGTGGGACAACAAGATCGAAAGTATCCTGAATTGGTGTGGGTACGAGCCTGGAAAGGGACTCGGTAAAAACCTCCAGGGGATCATTAAGCCCATCAAACTGAAAAAACATGGCACTACCTTTGGCTTAGGGTACAGCTACACCTGGGAGGAATTTTAGAACTGGTCGCCACCATGGCGTGGCCCCTATATCCGTTGGAGTTTCCGATACCTAGCCTGGAGCAGATCTTCCAGTCGGCAGATACTATATATGGGTCAGAAGAGGATGAAGCGTTGGCAGCCATGAAAAATTTGTTCCTGGAGGATGATAATATGGACTGGTGTGTTCTTTTTGTGGAGGAGGGGGAGGAAGGCCCTTCCATACAAGCTGTGAACAGAGGGGACTACCTCAACAATTGGTCAATTAGGACCGTCAGGGCCCGTAAGGCTTCGGGGTAGCAAGGGTAAACAAAAGCACCATGCATCTCATCTTTTTAGCTTACTTTACTAGTTGATTTTTCTTTTCGCATTGCCTTTTATTTCAAAAAGAGCTCCGATGTTTCAAACAATTATGGATTTAATCAAAGCATTTCACTTTATCATATATATCAAAACTTATTATTTTTCTATCATTTACTCTATTTTATACAGCATTACTATTACTTATCTTGACGATGAAACAAAGACTGTGATTTACAACAAAACAATGCAACAAAAGGACATATGCTCAGAAGAAGATGAGATGCCTGAAGAGGTTATCAGAGATATTGAGAATTTTGAAAATAGACCTAAGTCCAACCTGAAAGAAACTGAGGTCATTAATTTGGGAAATACGAAAAATGTCAAAGAAACTCGCATCAGGATTCACTTGTCGCCATCAGAGAAGAAAGAATATATGGAATTCTTAAAAGAATATGAGGACATATTCGCCTGGTCGTACGATGATATGACTAGACTCAGCACGGCCATTTAGTTCATAAGTTGCCAACAGATCCAGCCTGTCCACCGGTAAAGCAGAAGCTCAGAAAATTCAAGCCCGACATGAGTTTGAAAATCAAAGAAGAGGTTACTAAGCAAGTCAAAGCTAAGGTTCTCAAAGTGGTAGAGTATCCAACATGGCTAGCCAACATCGTGCCGGTACCAAAGAAGGACGGAAAGATTAGAATCTGTGTCGACTACCGGGATATCGACCGGGCCAGTCCCAAAGATGACTTCCCCTTGCCAAACATACACATTCTTATTGACAACTGCGCCAAGCATGAGCTGCAGTCTTTTGTTGATTGTTTCGCCGGATATCATCAGATATGGATGGATGAGGAAGATGCAGAGAAAATGGCTTTCATCACGCCGTGGGGAATGTATTGTTACAAAATGATGCCATTTGGGTTGAAGAATGCTGGCGCCACCTATATGAGAGACATGACTACTATCTTTCACGACATGATACACAAGGAGATCGAGGTATATGTGGACGAGGTCATCATCAAATCCAAGAAAGAAACTGATCATATGGAAGATCTGAGAAAGTTCTTCAACAGGCTGAGAAGGTATAATCTGAAACTGAATCCCGCCAAGTGTGCATTCGGGGTTCCTGCCGAAAAACTACTGGGTTTCATCGTGAGCCGTCGAGGGATATAATTGGACCCGTCAAAGGTCAAAGCCATTCAAGAATTGCCACCGCCAAAGAACAAGAAGGACGTGATGAGTTTCTTGGGAAGACTCAACTATATCAGTCGGTTCATAGCCTAATCCACAGTCATTTATGAACCCATCTTTAAATGCTGAAGAAAGACGCTGCTACTAGATGGACCGACGATGTTAGAAAACCTTCAACAGAATCAAGGAATACCTATCAACACCGCCAGTATTGGTTCCGCCCGAGCCAGGAAGGCCTCTATTTCTTTATCTTACGGTTTTAGATGGAGCATTCGGTTATGTTCTGGGACGACATGATGAAATAGGGAGAAAGGAGCAAGCCATCTACTATCTCAGTAAGAAGTTCACCCCGTATGAGGCCTGGTATTCTCTATTGGAGCGCACCTGCTATGCTCTCACTTGGGTAGCTCAGAAATTGAGGCATTATTTCTGTGCCTACACTACTTATCTCATATCTAAGATGGACCCATTGAAATATATCTTATAGAAGCCCATGCCCACTGGCAAGCTCGCCAAGTGGCAAATCTTGTTGAGTGAATTCGACATTGTTTACGTGATATAGAAAGCAATCAAAGTCCAATCCATAGCATATCACCTTGACGAAAACCCTATTGGGGGAAAATACGAACCCTTGAAAATGTATTTTCCTGATGAAGAAGTTTCCTTTGTAGGAGAAGATATTGCAGAATCCTACGATGGTTGGAGGTTGTTTTTTGACGGGGTCGCAAATTTCAAAAGAGTTGGCATAGGAGCAGTCCTAGTATCAGAAACCGTCCAGCATTACCCGGTATCCACCAAGCTCAGTTTCCCTTGCACAAATAATATGGCCGAATATGAATCCTGCATCTTGGGGCTCAAGATGGTCATTGACATGAACATTCAAGAGTTAATAGTGATTGGGGACTCAGACCTGCTCATACATCAAGTTCGAGAAGAATGGGCCACCAAAAACTCTAAGATACTTCGCTACCTGCATCACATACAAGAGTTGAGGAAAAGATTCACAAAGACAGAATTTCAGCACGTCCCCAGGGTCCAGAACAAGTTCGCTGACGCATTAGCGACATTATCATCCATGATCCAGCATCCAAATGCGAATTTCATTGATCCCATCCCAATAAAGGTTTATGATTAGCCAGCTTATTGTGCTCACGTTGAGGAAGAAGCAGACGGAAAACCATGGTTCCACGACATCAAGGAGTACTTGACAACAGGAGAATACCCAGAACTTGCCAACACCGCTCAAAAGCGCACGCTCCGGAGATTATCCAACAACTTATTTCACAGCGGAAGAATCCTATATAGAATGACTCCTGATTTGGGTTTGCTAAGGTGTGTCAAAGCAAAAGAAGCATCCAGACTATTGTACAAAGTGCACGCAGGGACATGCGGGCCGCACATGAATGGTTTTGTCTTAGAAAAGAAGATACTCCGAGCAGGGTATTTTTGGATAACTGTGGAAACAGACTGTATCCGGTACATTCGCAAATGCCATTGTTGTCAGATACATCCAGACATGATAAAGGTACATCCAAATGAGCTCACTGCAACAAGCTCACCGTGGCCATTTGCCGCCTGGGGGATGGATGTCATTAGACCTATCGAGCCTGCCGCATCAAACGGGCACAGGTTTATCCTGGTGGCAATTGATTATTTCACCAAATGGGTTAAAGCAGCATCATACAGGGTAGTGACTAAGAAATTTGTGGCAAATTTCGTCCGGGACCGCATTGTTTGCCGATTCGGAATTTCAGAATCAATCATCACCGATAATGGTTCCAATCTCCACAGCGACTTGATGAAGGTAATGTGTGAGGAATTCAAGATCAAAGAACTCTACAGCCTACAGGCCTCAGATGAATGGAGTTGTAGAAGCAGCTAACAAGAATATCAAGAAGATACTAAGGAAGATGGTCGAAAGTCACAAACAATGGCATGAGAAGTTATCATTTGCCCTACTGGGATACCGCACCATGGTCCGCACATCGACCGAAGCAACTCCCTACATGCTGGTTTATGGTACAGAAGCAGTCATCCCCGCCGAGGTAGAAATTCCTTCCTTGAAAATCATACAAAAAGTAGAGTTAGACGACGCAGAATGGGTTAAAGGATGCTACGAGCAGTTAGACCTTATAGATGGTAAGAGGATGAATGCAGTTTATCACGGTCAGTTGTATCAGAACATAATGTCCAAAGCTTTCAACAAAAGAGTTAAGCTAAGGGAGTTTACACCGGGGCAGATGGTGTTGAAGAAAATATTCCCACGTCAAGAGGAAGCCAAGGGGAAATTTTCTCCGAACTGGCAAGGTCCATACATGGTTCAGCGGGTTCTAACTGGAGGAGCCCTTATTCTTGCAGAAATGGACGGAGAATTCTGGCCAAAGCCAATCAATTCAGATACAATAAAATGATATTATGCGTAATCACCCATGATTGCTTTATGATGTAATTTGAACTATGCTTGACCGGATTCCTATTTAAGAGGGGGTACGTAGGCAGCCCTATGGGTTCAGTCACGATTTAATAAAATTTTCATTTCCCCCTTACTATTGGAACTGGGGCAGAATTTTGAGGAGGACCCTCAAAATTCTAAAGTTAGTCTTCAGCCACTCATCGCCAGGGAGGTAACCTTAATAAACTGGGGCAGAATTTTGAGGAGGGCCCTCAAAATTCCGAAGTTGATTCTTTAGTCATTCAGCGCAACCGTCAGAAATTTTGAGGACCCTCAAAATTCTGGAGCAAGAAAGGTTGCAATGCTTTGAACCATGTCGCAGTCGTTGGTTCATTTAAACAAAACTATTTTCTACTTATGTTATATTTTTTAAATCATGCATAACCATGATAGCTGCTGTTTAGCGACGCTACCCCAATGATGCACGACGACGGAAGCCACAGAAGAATGAACTAACCTTTCCCCTTTACAAAACTCACGATTTTCTTTGGATGCAGGCACCCAAGTCACAAAGTTACCAAACATGTTACGCAACCACATCAAACCGTCGCGCATATTCGCATTTGCTATCCGCATATCACGACCAGCTATCAGCTAAGAATTTTTTGTTCTTACCATTCACTTTATCTTATTGCATAAGGTTACTTTTCTGCCTTCCGAGACTAAGCGTTGTCTCCATCTGCATTTCCTGCATTGCATAAGGCTACTTTTCTGTCTTCCAAGACTAAGCGTTGTCTCCATCTGCATTTCCTACATTGCATAAGGCTACTTTTCTGCCTTCCGAGATTAAGCGTTGTCTCCATCTGCATTTCCTACATTGCATAAGGATACTTTTCTGCCTTCCGAGACTAAGCGTTGTCTTCATCCTACATTATCTGCATAAGGCTACCTTTCTGCCTTCCGAGACTAAGAGTTGTCTCCATCTGCATTGCATAAGGCTATCTTTCTGCCTTCCGAGACTAAGTGTTATCTCCATCCTGCATTATCTGCATAAGGCTACCTTTCTACCTTCCGAGACTAAGTGTTGTCTCCATCTGCATTGCATAAGGCTACCTTTCTGCCTTCCGAGACTAAGTGTTGTCTCCATCCTGCATTATCTGCATAAGGCTACCTTTCTGCCTTCCGAGACTAAGTGTTGTCTCCATTTGCATGGCTGAAATATCGCCACTTTATTTCTCTTGCATGGCTAAAATATCGCCACCTTTTACTTATGTCCTGCAATCGGCTGAAATATCGCCAATTACATTCTTTTGCATCGGCTGAAATATCGCCAAACTTTATTTAAATCCTACATCGGCTGAAAGATTGCCAGTTCATATTTAAATCTCCACCATCATCTATACCTATGTTTTCAGTCGGCTAAAATATCGCCATTTACATTCTTTTGCATCGACTGAAACATTGCCAAACTTTATTTAAATTCTCTATCGGTTGAAATATCACCATTTACACTTTTTGCATCGGCTGAAATATCGCCAGACTATTATTTAAATTCTCCATCGGCTTGAACATCGCCTATTTATTTAAATTTTTGTTGGCTGAAATATCGCCATTTACATTTTTGCATCAGCTGAAATACCGCCAAATCTTGCATCTCATGGGTGTCACACCTCCTTTTTCCGAGCTTTTATTACACCCCGTGAAGAGTATAATAAAAAAAGAGTTTTTCCACTTAAAGGACAATCGAAACGGGATTCATTTTATTTAAGATTCAGAGTCGCCACTTGGAAGATTTATGGTGTTCCAAGTCACCAGTTTGAATCCCAAATCGAGGAAAGGGTTTGACTTTGTTTAACAGTCGCGAACCAGAAATCCGGGTAAGGAATTCTGTTAACCTGGGAGAAGGTGTTAGGCACTCCCGAGTTCCGTGGTTCTAGCACGGTTGCTCAACTGCTATATTTGGCTAAAATATCTGATTTTAATACATGTTAAAACCTACAGTGCAATTTTAAAGTTATTTACCGCTTTTGTCAATTATTTTATTTAAGAAAGTGAACGTCGTTTAAGAACGTATTTTCGGATCACGTCACATGAAATGCACCCGGATCCTCGACACATTCTTATTCAACGTTTTCGAATTTGGATTTGGGTCGCATGAAATGCACACCCATATTAGGAAGGTAAGATTATTAAAAAAAATCGCGCCTAAAGCGACTAACGTATTATTATCTTTTGGGAAGGCCGTGAAATCCGCTAAACGGCCTATCCCGAATACTAAGTATTTTTAGTATTTAATTAATGAGGGCCCCGCAATTTGTATATTTGTTTGGCGAGGCTCGTCTCATTTTATTATTAAAAGGTCAATCTAAAGCAAACTAAAATTTTTTATTTTGTTATTTTGTCTCTAAAGATTAGATAATCCATGAATAAAAATTTGAACTCTTAATTCAAGTCCGAACTCAAACAAAAGGGAATACTTTTTAGCTTGAGCCCGCTACCTAATTAGAAGTCCAATTTTTATATTCGTGAATTAATTTCCTACATTTACTATTGCTTGAGAACCAGTTAGCCAATCCAAACTTGTTTAATAAAGAAAAACCAATCATAAATTCAAGCCTAAATTAACAAGCCACACAATGCTATAAACAACTTGCAACAGGTGGGCTTTACGGCTAATGGGCTTAGCGTGCATAAGAGGCAGGCCCAAAGCGACAATATTGCCTCAATTCACTATTGGATCCCTCGCAATGGGGACCATGAACTATCAGGAAAAGAATGATAGATGTAGGCATACATGATACCAACATCAAACTCCAAAGACAGGCCATAATTCCATTTTTTGAATTAATTAGCAATTTGATAGTTGAATATTAAATAACTCTTAATAGTGAAATTCATGCAAACGAATTTGAGATGATTAAAGTATATTTTTTTTCGAAGCAGCTGTATATTAATGATTCAATTCCTAACTAAGGGATATTATGATCAGATATCAATGAATGAACTCAAACCTTTTATTTTAACAACATAGATCAAGTCAAATTAGAAAACCAGTACTAACAGGAGAATTCTCATGTCTATAAGCTAATTAGTTTAATGATCCTTAATTGTTGCAAAGTTAAAGCAATCTCAGTTCAACCAATAGTCTAATGCCTGTCAGTTTGCATATTGTAGAAAAAATCAAATCGAACCAGTTGAGTTTAATAAATAAATTGAAGATGAATCTTCACAGTACAACTAAAAGCCATGTAACTCTGCCAATATCAAAACTAGTTGACTAATTAACATGCTCACATTATCATGAAGTACAACAGGGAATCAACCACAACTAATGGTGAATTAAATCAATTCTACTACTATTCAATCTATGATACCTCACACTAAATCTAATTACGAATTTGTTACAATTCAATCGACACAATCATAAACAGAATTAGATGCGTAACAGATCTATTTAAACTGTAGTTTCATAGCAAAAACTTGATTCACTTTATTTCACATTTTCCAGCAGGCTATTAAGTATAGCTTGGAATGTGTACCTGAAAATTAAATTGAAAGGAAATTGAGGAAGGAATCAGCAGCAATAATTCCAGCAGCAGAATCAATAGAAAACTTATCCCAGGAACAATATCAGATGAACCAGAAGCAATTTCAATTCACTCGTAAAGCAATTTCAATTCACTCGAAAAGGTAACAATTGTACTGAACGACCAGAAATCAAAATCAGGACATTAAGAGCTAGAATTAGGCTTAAATTCACTTGAATAGGGACTATTTTTTTGGTTTTTCTACTGATATTTATTGTTTTTGGATTTTTGAGGGTTTGAGTTTCAATTTCAGATATGAAATTAGAGAGATATTTTTTGTGGAATTTTTTTTAATGATCAAACTTGTGAAACAAGGCAGAATGACTGCCTATATATAGACACAATTGGGAGGGAATTTCAAATTTTCATTTTTACCTTTAGTCCCTATGTTATTTCTGCTTTTCACCTTTTATTTCTAACTTGTTGCACAAGTAAGTGCAATTATTTATCTAAAATATACACTAAAGCCCACTCTAGAAAGTTCTATCCCCTTACAATCCCTATTATACCCCTGCTTCATTTCAACATTTACCATTTCTAATGATCTTACCATTTTTCTATACCCAAATTACCCCTGAGGTTCCCTGATATTACTAAAGTAAACTTACTGCAACTCAACCTCTTTTACCCTGAATTTATTAACCCAAACTAACTATTTTAACTCCATGATTAATCAACTACTAATCAGAAATCTAACCAGCTATAACCAAACATACTATTAAACTATCAGTTAATCCAACAACCGATGAAATTAACAAGAAATTAATTACTGAATTTTCAATTAGCCACTAATCATACTGTCAATGAATAGCCTATAAACCAAAAATCTAACTAATTGCTTACTAACTCTAAATTGATATCTAACAAGTCAACTAACAATTAAACGCAATGACAACATAGCAATTATCCTAAGAACATGTATCGCCAATTACTTTCAATTTAACAAAATTCAGCAAGTAAAGTCAGAAACAAAGACCAAATCAGAAAACACAAATAAAAGGAAAAATGAAATTGAAATATGGAAGAGACAACTTACTAATATAGAATTCCGGCCAGCCATGAGTATTGCATCCTTCGGGATTCTTGACACGTAACATCAAAAATCGTGTGTTTTCAAAAGAAAGCACACGATTATGGATGTCACGGTCCAAAATCCCTAAGGTTTCCAATTAGGGTTCTTGCCGAAAAAAAAAATTGAAATCAAAATTTGAGGAGTTTTGTCCATATTCGAGCCAAACGACTGTGGAATTCGTGTAAGGGAGGCCAAGGCGTGTCTAGGGTGTTATTTGGGGTCGTTTGGCGTGACCAATGTCGTGGCCAGAAAATTTTTAAAGAAAGATTCGAGTCGGTGGGGGATGATTTGAGGAAAAATAATTGCATGGTTAGAAGAGGCGACTGAGGAGGGTTACTGGTGTCTTTTGGGGGTAATTTGGAAGTGGTGGTGTCATCGCCGGCGGTAGGGTTCCGGCGGAATAAATGCCTTTGTTCGAAGAACCAGGCTAGTATGCGAAAGAAATGAGTAGTGGATTTGGATCGAGGGAGGCGAGTAGAATCTAGAGTGTTAATTTGAGGGGTTTTGGAGATGAGCCGCCGCCGTGGGCAATTTCAGGCGGCGGCAGACGGTGGCGTTACACAAGCCTTTGAGAAGGGTGTTTAGGGACGAAGATTGGAGGGTGGGGGGAAAATTCGATCATTATATTTTATTAAACCCTAGCTTCCTGACTGTTTGATCAAATAACCTCGACGGCCAGGATTAGTTATGAATGAAACGGCGCCGTTTTGATTTCAAAGGGTGCTGGACCGGATCAGGGAAATGGGGCTTGGGCCTGAGTGTATTCTGTTTGGGTTTGGGTATTTGGCCCAATTTATTTGGCAGTCATTTTCTTTCTCTTATCTTTTATTTGTTTTTCTTGTATTTTACTCACTTTAATTTTGTATTTTATTTTCATTTTGTATTTTCCAGATTTATATATTATTTTTCTGATTTTATAAAATTGTGAGATTAAACTACAATTAAACTAAAACTAATTAAAGCCTAAAATCTACTTAATAACTATTTTATAGCAATTTTCAATTAAAACAATAAAATGCTAAAGTGAACTATTTTTATGATTTTCTTTAAAAAAATTAAAATGAATTAATACCTACTTAATACTAAAATATGGAATTAAATTCCTAATGCAAATGCATATTTTTATATTTTTTAATATGAATTATTATGCGACCAATTAACACAGAAATGCAACAAATATCAGAAAATGACACCAAAATACACAAAAATTGTAAAAATAAAAAAAGATCATTTTTTTTGAATTTTTGGGAATAATTTACTTAGGGCAAAAATCACGTGCTCACAATGGGTTGAAATATCACCAAACTGTCCAAAGGCGTCATCATTCGGCGGCATCATCCTCATAGCCCAAGAACACCATGTCATGGCCGAAGACCCCACTTTATATCTTGAACATCATTATTCAAAGGCATCATGGTTCGGAGGCACCATCATCATAGCCTGAGAATATCATTTCATAGCCTACGAATCCTTTAATTTTGCACTTCATGGCCCAGGACATCATGGTCCGAGGACGTCATCCTAACCATCCAAAGACAGCATTCA
Organism: Nicotiana glauca; assembly: GCA_026770625.1. NCBI lineage: Eukaryota > Viridiplantae > Streptophyta > Magnoliopsida > Solanales > Solanaceae > Nicotiana > Nicotiana glauca. Next base: position 45,108 of record MU776961.1, on the reverse strand, counting down.
TGGTCCAATGGGAACTTGCATCACGTTTAAGTTTATGCACGATATACGTCTATATTGCTCACTCGCTGGTACATCGGTTAGCAAAGACCGTCTCAGCAGGAGCGATCCCGCTCCGGTTCTCGCAGCTGATCAGCTTCAAAATACCTCTTGCCTCCCCCAAACATCGTGTCCGTCCTTCTGAATCGCCATCGGCATGTTCCGTCAATGGATCCTAAACTACATACGGCTTGATTCCTGTAAAACTAGGGATGTGTAGACAGCTTAGAAACCAGAGCTCGGTCAAATTCTTTTCAAAGCGCTACTTTCGGTCAAAATTGGCCATCATATCTTTACCCGTCAACTCTTTCATCCTTCCTAGGTAAAGAGGGGCAGCTTTTGATACCCACTTTTTCCCTAAGTATTTTTTTATACACCCAAATATTCCCAAAATAGCATATTGGTGCATATATAAGCACACCCAAGAATTTTGGCATTTTGAATGATTTTTAAAACCAATTTGTTGCCTATTTTGATACAATAAAATCCAATAATTTTTCACAAAATTATCACTCTTGGTGAATAATTTATTTCATTCTCACATTTATACCAAAATATAATTAAGGTAATTTTTGCATGTTTTCACAAGTACATTTGTATTTTTAAAGTTGAATTGCATACAATTGCAATTATAGCCTACCTTGCAATTTATAGAATTTTATGTTTATAAAATTAATCCCAACATTTTTTAATTAATATTTATATAATACTTATTTACCCAGTACATTTAATTTATTTTTTAAATTCGTATTACTATTTTATTAAATTAAAAAAGAAAAAACTGGCTATTTAACTTATGGCCCCATTTACACTTCAATCATAGTCACATTGCAGCCCCAATTTGAATCCAAAGTTACCCGGCCCAATTTCAAATTAACCCAACCCCTGACCCACCTACCCGATCTGCCCGGTTTCTTATTCAATCTAGGTTGTTGATCTAAATGATCAACGGCCACCCTTCATTCTTTCCTTTTTAATTCACCAACCCCCTCCCCAACCCTAATTTATTTCCTCTCAACCGCCACCTCTGAATCCTCTTCTCTCTCAACTCTCTCTCAGCACTACCTCAAACCCTAGTTGTCGCCTCTCATCGGAGCCCTAATCTATGGCTCCTCAGGCTCATCGGAGGCCTATCTAGCCTCTCATGGCTTCCGTGTGCTCACTTCTAAAGGTCCAACGACCAGATCTTGAAGGGTTCTGACCAAGCCTTTGTTCGATGACTGTTCTCCGGTCATTTTCAACCCTTTTCCAGACAGCCATGGCTATTCGAGCTCGATCTTCGACTTCTCTGCTCAGATCGATGGTTTCCAAAGCCAATCTCGTCTCTTGGGTTTCTTACGAAACCCTAATCTCTGAGGTTCCTTCGATTTACTTTAGATCTATTCTGGATCTATGTGTGTGTGAACCTTCTATGCATTTTTCTCAAAGATTCTTTCATCTTTGCTTGCAGAGACTCTTATTTGCTCAACTAGGGTTTCATGGTATTTTATCTCGAACATCTCTTCTCTGAATCTCGACAGGTTTTTACTGTGTTTGTTTGTTTGTTTGTATTATCTTCTATCTGAATTCGCATGCTGAAAACCCTAATTTTCTTGAGGATTTTGTTTGAGTTTCCTGGTCTGCTTGTTAATGGTTGTTTGATTCACCTTATTTTTATCTGAGTAGCATGTTAAAAACCCTAATTTTTGGGATCTTGTTTGAGTTTCTATGTGTTATTCATCTGATTTAGCATGAGCAAAAACCCTAATTTTGGGATTTATCCGAGATTCTAAACCTGTTTAACTGCTCATCTCCTCTAAACTCGTTCAATTTTCGAAAACCCTGGTTTCTTTGGGGACTATTCAATTTCTTTGAATTTGTTTGTGTAACTCGCCTGTTGAAATTGTAGTGTGCTTCAATGCTCTTGACTATTTTGGTTCTGAGTTCTTTGCATGCTTCTGATCTTCTTCTCTATTGTTAAACACTGAAACTTGACTATCATGCTTCGAATGTTTTCCTTTTAAGTTACTACTGTATGCTGTTATTTTGCCATAACTTGGCTTCACGTGTCTATTACTTGTGCATGCATTTATATATACTGAGTTCCTTCTGTGATTGATTCTCAAACTCGAAATTAATTTTCAAAACTTTTCCTTTGTGAAACTCTGATTTTACTTGCCTGTTATGGGATAATTGATTTTTTTCCTTTGATTGGCCTCCCTGAATCATTCCAAAAATAATTTTACATCCTGTACTTAGACTTAATTGCCCACTATATTACATTACTTCTTCTTTTATGGCAACAGCCATTCTATTTACAAGGTTTATTCTCCCTTTCTTTAATTAAAACCTGTTAGCATCCGTTTGAATAAAAATTCCCTGATTGAAGGGGAATCTTATACTAATTTGATTCTGATTTGTACCCATGCCATATTTGTGTTAGACTTGTACTTGTTACCTTATTTCTCTACACGTTTTCAAAGCTATAAATACTCTCCTCCCTTCTCTTTGAACACACGAACAAAGAAAGCAATCTGAGTTCAAAAATCACTCTCACTTAAAACTCTCTCTTTCTGATATTTGTGCTGCTGTGGACTTTGTTTACTCTACTTTCTTCTGCATTTTTTCTGCTTCTCTGCTGGTATGTCCCAGTTAATTTACATGTCTCAACAACAATGTCTTTTATTTCTGCCTACTTCTGCCCAATTCTTTTAGTTGACATTTATTTCTAGCATGCTGGAATATGTTTTCCCCTTTCCCTTTGTAGTTCAGTGTTTAAATTACATATGCATCAAGTTAGTTTCTTATCATATATTTGATACTTTATGAATCCCAACCCCTCATATCCCCTTTGTATGCTTTAAATTATGGTTCATAAAATATGGCAATGCCTGAAATGATTGTCCATGGCTATGAACTGGATCATTTGGGGTCCTAAGCTTGTCAATTTCCCATCCCTATTCCCTATTGTATGTATACTGAGTAACAGCCTTGGCCTGGCGGTATTCTTGATTACTATTTAGGCCATGGCTTGACCTCCTAATAGTTCTGTACTCCTCAAGTGTTTGATCATAGGTTGGTCAGGGGTGTGCCAGTCTTATTGTGGTTGGGCATGACCACCAACCTGACTGGGTAGTCCTCCTACCCTTTTCTATTGCACTTACACTCAACTTTAAGAACTTAAGTTCTGCCCCTCTTGTATGAGCCTTGCCTTGGGACCCTGGAGCTCCCTCTGAACTTGGACATATCAGGGTTGGCCCTTCCATACTGCACAACTCAATTTCTATTCAATATCTTGGGTGTATGCACTGTCTGGGGTTCCTGAAATCCCTTGGATCTCTGAAACACTTTAGATAAGCGAAGGCTTGGAAATTTGGATCTCGGAAGTGGCTCAATCTCATATTATTAGGCATTAAGTCTGAATTAGGCTGCTCGGATGCAGCTCATGATTTTTGATGTTTTTTTAATTCCAGTTTATTTCTTTTGGGCTGTAATAACTTGTATAAACTCGGGGAACTTAGTAAAAAGGGGGATGAGATTTAATTTTATGCATCAAGGGTAGAAATCCTCTCCATAGGAGTTTATTATGATTTCTGCAATTTCACACTTAGAAATCATGCCCATAGGAGTTTGTTATGATTTCAGCAATTTCACACCTATAAATCCTGCCCATATAAGTTTGTTATGATTTTAGCAATTTCACACCTAGAAATTATGCCTATAGGTTAACTTTCAATTTCTGCAAATACATCTAGAAATTATGCCTATAGGATTCATTCAAAATTTCTGCATCTTCGTGCATAGATATCCTGCCTATAAGTCAACTTCTGAATTTGTATAAAATATGGTCTATAAACTATTGCATTCTACATTTATAAACACCACTAGGCAAACAGTTCATTGGTTCAATAATAAAAGCTGCATATAGATACCATGTTCATAGGACCTGTGTTAACGTCGAAAAAGGTGTCAAAATCGGAAGGCGACAGAAAGCATGCCTATAGGAAATTTTGAATCTGAATAGAGGTAATATTAACTGTTAAGTTCGTAATATCCCTGTTAAAATTGGTAAGTCCTTTGAGTCTACATCTTTTTTCCTAAAATCAGTATATATTGCGTCTAGTTCTAATCAACACTTAGATCAACCAGATCAGTTTCAAACAACTTCATTCGAGTATGCCTAATGTAGACTTTTTGCCTAAAAATATGCGTTGAACCAGTCCGCTCGTCGCTTTATTTAAATAATACCAAAATTAGTACGTGTAAGACATGCTAAACTCTTGAATTTTTGAGTATTTATGGAGGCATACTTGAGCCCTGATTGCTTGTCTGTTTCTCCTTCTATTTGCAATTACTTGTTTTGGTTGACGCCTTAGCATTTTATCCTTTGAAACTTCTGAAGCCCCAAGCCCCTTTCCCTTTAGGATTAGTAGTCCATTTGCCTCTAGTACTGATAGGACTGGGATGGGTAATAGCATGCAATAAGTAAACGATATCATTCCGCGCTTTAATACCTTAACGGGGTGGGAAGGGTAGACATGAAGATGATGATTACACGATAACACTATGTGTACAATTGGGTGCCAATGTTGTGCGAATGATCCATGTGATGTATAAACCTAGGACCCACCTCCCTCTTTATTAGTTTAATAATCTTCAGATTTTTAAAGGCTATTTCAACTTCTATTTTTTATACGTCTTTCAAGTTGCTCGCACCAATTGTTTGACCCCTTCCCCTTACTTGTGTATCTTTTCAATCACAAAACTATTTCCTTTCTGAATTTCGGCACTTCTTTTAACCCCTTTTATGTTTCTTGTTTGAATACTTGCTTGTTTATTTGTATTTTGCATTTAAAGTCACAATTATAGCATGACCGGGAACCACACTAGTGGATCTTGAGGGGTGCCTAACACCTTCTCCTCGAGATAATTTCAAGTCCTTACCCAAAACTCTTGTCTGGATCTTTAATTCTTCTAAAAGTATCCTAATGCACTATAATCATTAGGTGGCGACTCTCCAAATCCAAAAAACCCAATTCCTAAATGGGAATAGAATTGTCTTTCCTAAAGACTCGGTTTTGGCAATTATTAAAGAGATTTTCAAGGAGTTGATTGGGATAAGTGATTCTAACCCAAATTGATTAATACATGAATCCAGCATTGTTTTTACTATTTAATTCATGTTTTGGGTTGGAAAATTTAGGAAAATCTGTGAAAACTTCTTGCACTATGTTTGAGGATTTGAAAGATGATTTTGAGGTTGAAATTGAATGATTTTGGTATGGTTGGACTCGTTATTGAGTGGGTATTCTAATTTTGTAAATTTTGTTGGGTTCCGAGGCATGGGCCTAGGGTTAACTTTTTGAGTTGACTTTTTGACTTTGGTTAAAAAACTTAACTTTATCATATAAAATCAATTCCTAATAGCTTGTATTGGCTGTATTAAGTTATTTGTGGTTAAATTCGAGTTGTTTGGAGGCCGATTCGCGAGGCAAGGACTTGTTGGAGTTGTGATTACACAGTTCGAGGTAAGTAACACTTTTAAACTTGGTATTGAGGGTATAAATCCCTGAAATACGTGTTATATGGTTGGTGTTCATGTAATCCCTACGTGTTAGAGTAATTGAGCTGCGATTCATATTAAAAATCATGTTTATGCTATATGCTTATTTCGTCGGCACGCGCTAAGGTCATTTCTGTTGTTGAATTATTTGCTTAAACTGCAATTACATACTCAGTCACATTCATTATTTGCTTATCATATCTCAGTCTTTGTTGTCATTTATTGTTATATCATGTTATCAATATTTGTGCTGATTGGTATGAGATTTGTAAGCCTGAGAGACTGGAGAGATTGATGACTGAGTTGGGGCCTGAGGGCCGGATTGTGAGTAATATTTATGGGATCGGGTTGCATGGCACCGCAGTTTTTATTAATTCATGATGGGATCGGGTTGCACGCCGCAACAAGTATTGTTGATTCATGATACGATCGATTTGCACACTGCAACATGTTTTATTGATTCATGATGGGATGGGGTTGAATGACACAGCAGGCTATATTGGCTTATATTAGCGCTTGGGCAAGATCCACCCTTCGAGAGTCTGACATACCAGCAATGAGTGCATGTACCATACAATGCTGAGTGATTGAGTGTGCTGAGCGATTGAGAGCGATGAATGGGAGTGTGTGACAGTGAGATAGAATACTCCGAGAGGGTGAGTAAATGAGTCTATCACTGTGATGCATTACATGTGTCATGAATATTTGACATGTAGATATAGATATGTAACATTCCTCATATCAGTTATACTTGGCATATTTATCAAGGAAAAATGGCCTCCGGACCACTTAAACTTGTACCTGTTTGTCAATCTAGTAGATGAACTTAGAACTTTCTCATTTAAACACTTCAACTCTGTAAAATGCATATATGTACACACCTCTAACTGTTGACCATGCTTATGTGGCAACAAGATAACTGATGTGGCAGTAGTGGGTGATGCTCACGCAGAAAAGGGGCGTGGAAATATTTATTTAATTAAAAAATACTAAAATAAATAAATCATCAATCAGCGAAAAAGAAAATCCAACCCACTTTATCCCTCCCACTTCCAACCCTCAGCCTCCCCTCCCCTTTCTTTTCTTTCTTTTCTAATTCCACATCTTGCCATTGCTCCACCATTTTTGTTATCTCTATTTCACCTCATGTGCCTTCACTCGTTGTAGTACCCAATGAAACCAAAGATCTTTCATTCACCATAATAGTAAAACACCATGTGAGGCAAAGGAATAGCTGCTATGAGTAGACCACAAATGGAGGTGGAGATGATAATAAAACTACTGATAAAAGTAGGATGTTGATGGACAAGTAAATAAGATCTATATTAGCCATTTTCCACATATTTACCTTGATCTCATCTCTTAGTTGTGCAAATCATGGAGAATTGTAGAGACAAGATTTTTTATGAAGAAAAAGGTTATTTGGCCAACAATGTTCAACCGGATCTTCAAGTCAAAGTTCAAGTAAATCAAATTGTTGGTAAATAAGATTAAACTAATATTGATTTGCCATTCGAAGCAATATTTGGCGAAGGATAGATATGAATATTTTCCTTTTCAGTTCTTACTTTGTTGGCGAGAAGAAGATGAAAGATGGAAGAGGAAGATAGTGGAGCGAGAGAAAAATGACATTCACTAGAGAAGGAATTTCTAGTGATATTTGATGGTCTTCCTGCGAATTCTAAAAGGAAAAAGAAGGAGTACACACAATATGACAAAAACTAATTATTAAAAAAAAATAAGAAAGAAGAGGGACCCATAAATTATAAGTGTCAAGAAAATATGATGTGGAAGACATGGTAATAAAAAATGTTAAATTTTTATCCATGTGAGTAGCGATTGAACAACACACATGGTCATAAGTGTTTATTTATAGTCATTTAGTTAAGTTGAATTATTTAAATGAAAAAGTTCTAAGTTCATCTACCGGATTGAGAAATCGGCGCAAGTTTATGTGGCACAGAAGGCATTTTGCCTTTTATCAATGTTGAGCTTAAACTGTTGAACTTAAAAACATGTCTATATTTCTATACTGTATAAAAATTAATTATGGGATTTCATTGAGTTATTACTGTCATTTCCCTGTTATTATCTGGATTTGGATTGTACCTTTCTGAGCTTGTTACTACTTTCAACTCAAGGTTAGTCATGTTACTTATTGAGTACACCGGGTCGATTGTACTCATACTACACTCTGCACTTCGTGTGTAGATTCAGGTACATCTGGACCCGGTTGTTGCTAGACTTGGAGCAATATTTGCTTGGAGACTATTGAGATAGCTGGTATGGCATCCGCAGACCTTGACTCTACTTCTTTTCAGTTTATGTAGCATTGTTCTATATTTCCAGACAATTGTATTAGAAGTTTTGACTGTGTTGACACTTAGTAGCTAAAACTCAATGACACCCAGATTTTGGAGATTTTGTAGTTGAGTTCAGTTGTTCTTATTGGTTATTTATGAGATTTTTCACTGTTAAACTTAATAAATCATGCTTCTAGTTTAAAATGTGTAGTTATTTTGAGGTTGTTGTCTTACTTAGTACTGTGATAGGCATCATCACGACATGTTGAGATTTGGATCGCGACACAAATGAAGTGGAATAAATCTCGATATGATTTGTTCTTTCATGTAGGATTGGATTCTCTGCAATATGTATGGCTTATTTACTGAAAATTATCACTAGTGAAGTAACCTGAACTCCCAATGGTGTTCAGCCAGAAATGTATATATTTAACCATTGTCGAATCATATTCTAGTACTTCTAATTATTTTCTGAGTATCAATTATATTACTTTATACTTAATATCATATTTTAATTGTGTATGCAATGACCCGGCCGATCGTTTCGTTAGTTATAGCCCCATTTTCCCCATTCCTGCTTCCTTTGGTGTTCTTTAATCGTATTTTATCATATCATGTTGGTTGGTTCAGGTTCAGGGTGGTTTCGAAGAGGAATGAGACACTTAGTCTCCTATTTAGAAGCTTAAGTTGGAAAAGACAACAGGATGTTGACTTATGAGTAAATGATCTTAGATTTAGATTTTTTTGGTTTGGTTAGCTCCGTTAGGTGATTTTGGATTTAGGAGCGCGTCCAGAATGTGATTTGGAGGTCTATGGTAGAATTAGGCTTAAATTGGCGAAAGTTGGATATTTGGCGATTTTGGTCGGCAGTGGAAAATTTGATATCGGGGTTGGAATGGAATTTAGGAAGTGGGAATAATTTCATAGTGTCATTTGTGACGTGTGTGCACAATTTGAGGTCATTCGGACGTGGTTTGGTAGGTTTCAGCTTTGTGGAATTTGGAAGTTTAAAAGTTCTTAGGCTTGAATCCTAGGGTACTTCAGTGTTTTGATGTTGTTTTGAGTGTTCCGAAGGTTCGACTATGTTTGTATATTGATATATGACTTGTTGGTATGTTTGGTTGAGGCCCCGAGGGGCTCGGGATGATTTCAAATGGCTAACGGAGAGTTTGAAATTTGAAAAATGCAGTTGAAGCTGTTGTTACTGGTATTTCCGCACCTGAGGAGTGGGAACCGCAGGTGCGAGGTCGCAGTTGCATTTGGTTAGGCGAGGATGCGAAAATGGAAGGCCAAGTCTAGGTCCGCAAAAGCGTAAGGTTGGCCGCATTTGCGAGCCCGCAGGTGCGAGACCTGGGGCACAGATGTGGATTTGAGGATTTAAGTGGTTTTCGCAGTTGCGAGGAAATGACCGCAGGTGCGATGCCATGGTGGCAGATATATGGTCGCAGGTGGGGAAGACCTGGGCAGAAAGTATAAATAGCACACTTTGTGAATTTTGGTTCATTTCCACCATTTTCACGTTGGTTTTTGGAGCTTTTGGAGTGATTTTTAAGGGAGAATCAAGGGGTTTTCAATGAGGTAATTTGCTTGATCTCTGGTGCTCCTATCTATGGTGTTTTCCTGTTGTTTTATCAATTAATTAGTGGAAATTAGGGGTGAAATGAGGGGTTAGGTCTTGCGATTTTGGAGAGTTTGATGTGAGGATTTGAGGGACAGAATGGATTCGAATTTTGGTAAATTTTGTATGTATGGACTCGTGAGTGAATGGACTTTCTAGTTTTGTGACTTCTGTCAGATTTTGAATCGTGGACCCAGGGGCCGGGTTTTAACCAATTTCGGGTTCTTGGTCTAATTTAGTAGTTTTTCTTGTGAATTTCATTTCTTTAGCATATATTAATGGTATTGTACTAGTTATGAATAGATTTGGAGCATTTGGAGGCCGATTCGAAGCATCGTAAAGTAGAGATTTGATCATTTTGAGGTAAGTAACAGTTGTAAATTTAGTCCTAAGAGTATGAAATCTCGAATTTTGTGTCATATGACTATTTTGAGGTGATGCACATGCTAGGTGACGGGCGTGTGGGCGTGCACCATTGGGGATCGTGACTTGGTCCGTCCCGTATCAACTGTAAAGCTGAATATTTTGTTAAAACTGCATGCTTCCTACGTGTTTTAGCAAGTATTTCTGTAGATTAGGCTGAATGCTATCTTCAGACCTTATGTCAGTGTTGCTTGGACCCTTAGAGGTCTTTTCTTGCTATCCTCTCATTGTTTTCAATTGAAAATTTATACTCAGTCATGCTTATACTTATTTATTGCATAACTCAGTCTCTATTACTTTATTTTGATGTATCACGTAAATGTGGTTTGGGCTGAGTACTTTGTTTTCTTTCGTAGAGCCCGAGATGCTGGAGAGGTTTATGACTAAGTGAGGCCAAGGGCCTAATTGTGAGGATATTTATGGGATCGGGTTGCACGCCACAGCATGGTTTATTGATTTATGACTGAGTGAGGCCGAGGGCCTGATTGATTTGTGCCATGATTGACTTGTTATAGTGCTTGGATTAAAAGAGCCCCTCCGGAGTCTGTACATGCCCTCAATGAGTGCAAGTACCTACTGAGTGCCAGTGCCGAGTGCTGAGTGATTGGGAGGCATGAGTGATGGTGAGGTTTGCCTGAGGGGCTGTATATGAGCGATGGTGAGGTTCGCCCGAGGGGGCTGTGTATAAGTGATGTTTGCCTAAGGAGTTGTTCATGATTTCATCATTTTTGCTCACCTTTGCATTTAGCCTTTGTTTCAAAAATTTTGAAAGATATTTTTAAATGGTTTTACTAGAACTGGATTCAAACAAGCTGATTTGGTTCAAACTATAGTTATTAAAGCATGCCGTATTTTACTGAGATTCTGTGGTAAGAACTTTACTTGTGTTATTTCTCGTCACTACTTCTCAGTCTTTATTTAATGTCATTACTTACTGAGTTAGCGTACTCACGTTACTCCATGCACCTTGTGTGCAGATCCAGGCATTTCTGGTCACGGTAGAGGGTGTTGATTGTTTAGTTGTAGATCCATCGGGGTTAGCAAGGTAGCTGCTTGGCGACCACAACCCTTCTTTCCTCCCTCTTTATCTTCCTGTAGTATTCAGTTATTTCCAAACTATGTTAGTCTTGGTATTTTCAAACAGTTGTAGTAGATTCTATGACTAGTGACACCCCGTTGTCGGGCTTTCTTTTCGCACTTTTGTTTTGATTTGAACTCCTTTATGAAGATTTTATATTAAATAGCCTTGGAATTGTCCTTGAAATGAGAATATCGATTTGTTTTGGTAATATGTCGTCTTGACTAGTACCACTAGGCGCCATTACGATAGGGTTAGTTTTTGGATCGTGACAGTGTAAGAATAAAGCGGTGTGAATATGAAGAGATTGAAGAAAAAGTAAATAAATCGCAGAAGAAAAGAAAGAAAATTTAAAAGAATAAAAAGGTGGGGACACCCTTTGGGTTTTGTCCCCCAAGTGGAAGACAACAAAAATATGGGATACAAATCAAAGAAAGGAATTGGAATTGAAGTAAAAAAAGTATTGGATTCTGCGCCACGGCTAGCGTGAGGCACTGACCTGGACCCTGTGTGACGAGATTTTTTTCTATTTCATCCCGCACAAGGTTATTTTGGTCCTACATGGTCCCACTTGTATAAAAGGGGTCCTAAACCTAATTTGGAGGGGATCTAATATACTTTGAAGGATAATTCACGTGGGGGAACACACACCATGCTTGAGAAGGCTTCTAACTAGTTTTTCGTCTCTTTTTTTCTTCTAGTTTCATAGTTTATTAGTTCTAGAGTTGGTGGGTGTTGCATGAATGCTATAGTTTGAAGTTTGAATTGTTCTTATTATTTTATCATTTTGGTTTATTTATTCAATCTTGAGCCTAATTATTTGATTGCTTGATCATCAATTGAAGACTATCTATGAATCTAGGATTAAACTCGGGAGAGGGAATTCTAGATTGCATATAAAATTGAGTAGAGCAAGATATTGAACTCGAGCATCGGGAACAAATTTGCGGTTAGGATAGATATATCCCTAATCGTCTTGCTTGGTTATTATACGAAAATTATTAATGTGTTCTTGTTAATCCTAATTCCGTAGGAATATAGGCATTAGGTTAGCTTGAGTACTTTAGGAGAAGGCTACGAGTAATATTAACCTTGTCAATCAATAAACTAGATAAATTAATTAGAAAATTTAGGTATAAAAAAAAACTCAACAGAATTGTTAGCTAACCTATAGCTCTAGAATATTGTCTCTTGAATTCGTCTCTAATTCGCCAACTTATTTTCTTTAATCTCTTAGTTTGCTACTATAGTTTAATTGTAGTTAACAATCTTTAGAAAATCACTTGAATAGATTAATTGTCTTAGTTTAATTTAGTTGATAGTTAATCACAAGTCCCTGTGGGTATGATATCTTGACTACAATCCTATATTACCTGTCGACCAAGTATACTTGCATGTGCGTTTGGGAGCAACAAGTTTTTGGCGTCGTTGTCAGGATCTTTGAAATTTACTATTTTTCTAGATTAGACTTTTATTTTTATCTATTCAAGTTTTTAATTTTAGTTTAGTGTTGTACTTCTTTAGTTTTTTTTACATGGTATCTTGTAATGAGAACTGGTCGAATACTGGTTATTCTTATTATGGTGATCTATGTCCATATTGTGAAGGACCACACTTGTGGAAAAATTGTGAATCTCAAGCTTTTGAGTGGAGTTTCTGTAATGTGCGTGGTTGTCAAGGTGGTCATTGGGATGACTTTCATAATTCTTATTATCCTTCTCCGAGCTCTTCTTATGATTTTTCTAATAATGTTTATGAGTTTGATAGGAGCAATAAGGTGGAAGATGTGGAACATACTGCCCGTATTATGGACATGGTGAGGCAAATAACTGAGAAAAATAAAAAGATTCCCTTAGCAGTCAAAGTACCACAGACTAGAATGGAAGAATTAATGACCAATTTTCAAGAAGAACCTCAGCTTGACGAAGTGATTGAGTTCCTAGAAGAAGATAACTTTGAAGAAGCAGATATAGTGATCCAAGAGGAACAAGCTCAGCTAATAAAATTTCATGAGTGCCTCTGTGATGTTCTTTCAGATATGACAAAACAACTGATATAAGGAAGAACTGAACTCAGGCAAGAGATAGATCAATTTGGCTCGGATATCCATGGCATGCTGTGACGACCCTAAGACCGATCCGGTCGTGATGACATCTATCATGAAACTAGGCCAGCCGACACAATTCCCAAATCAAACTATTATTTTATAAAATCCATTTTTAAGTCATTAATTAACAAGTAAACTCATAACATAAGTCTAAATAACCAGTGCAGAATAAATACACCAGTGCGGCATCGTGGTATCACAAGTCAGGAGCATATACTAAGATCTGCATATAACAAAGAGTTTGAAATTATACTAAAAACAATCTAAGGAGGATAAGAGGGAGAAAAGCAGTGTTGCGAATGCCAAACAACTATCTTGCTAACTCCGATGAACCTGCCACTGAGTGATCAACACCCGCTACCGGGTTCAGAAATACCTGAATCTACACACAAGGTGCAGGAAGTTATGTGAGTATCCCAACTTAGTAAGTAATAAAAGGAAGGTAGCTAAGATGTAAGAAAACACACAAACCACAACAAAATGTTGCACCGAAACAGTATAAGTCTACAACAATAAAGTAAAGCACTAAAACTCGTAAAACACCTCCGTTCAGGAAAACCTTTTAAAACACCTTTCAATAGTTTCAAACGAGTGATGAATGGAATGAGTAAAAGTATAGAAACGTAAAAACAGCCCCTCGGGCAAAACATGTACCATAACCGCCCCTCGGGCAAAATATCAATAGAACCAACCCCTCGGGCTATCTCACAATCACTGGTATCAGCCCCTCGGGCAATAATATGGAAAAACAACAGCCCCTCAGGCAATATCACATCTCACACTAGGTACCCACGCTCACTGGGGGGTGTACTGACTCCGATAGGGGCTCCTTACAACCCAAGTGCTATAACAAGCCATCTTGTGGCATAATCAAACATGCCTTCGCCCTCATAAAAATCACAAACCACTTAATGGCATAATCAATCATATCCTCGGCCTCTCATATATCACAATCAGTGTAACACGCTACGGTCGGCAGCCCGATCCCATAACATCCTCACAACATAGGCCCTCGGACTCTCTCAGTCAAAAACTCACTCAAGTCCCTCGGGCTGATAGTAAAACAGTACTCGGCTAAAAATGTCATTTATGAAATCAAGAGAAGTGAATAAAACTGAGTTATGAAAGCAGTAAGAACTTAGCATGACAGAGTGTAAATATCAAATCGAAAACAGTGAGGAAATCAGTAGTAAAAGCCCCATAAGGGTCCAAACAACCGGCACAAGGCCCAAACACGGCATTTAGCCCCAAACACAATTATGCTTTCCAAAATATAACAGTATCAAATAGTTTCCAAGTAAATACACGACTTAATAGTCGTATGGGGCGGACCAGGTCATAATCCCCAATGGTACATGACCCCACGCTCGTCAACTAGAGTGTGCGTTACCTCAAAATAGCACAACGATGTAAAATCTGGGATTTCATACCCTCAGGACAACATTTACAATTATTACTTACCTCAATCCGGTCCAAATTCTAGCCCACGATGCCCTTGCCTCTCGAATCGGCCTTTGAATTCTCCAAATCTAACCAAAATAGATTCATACCATCAAAAATATGCTAAGGGAACAAAGCCCACTCAAAAATAACCAATTTACTTCAAATATCCCAAAATTGGCCAAACCCGACCCTCGGGCCCATGTCTCGAAATCCGACAAAATTAGCATCAATGGAATCCTTATCCTCTCACGAGTTCATACATACTAAATTTACCAAAATCCAACCACAAATGACCCCTCAAATCCCTAATTTTAAGTCTCCAATTTCAAGCCCTAGTTTTCTTCAATTTCAACCACTAATTTCCATAAATTACTAGCCTAATCCGTGAAATAACACCATAGAAACGAGTTTTAAGTTAAAAAATCTTACCTCAACGAAGACTTCTTTAATTCCCTCTTCAAATTATCTCTCCCAAGCTATATCCCATATGAAATGATGAAAAATAGCTCAAAATCGCGAAGGCCTTAATTTATATGATAGGCCCTCGCAAAACTGCATTTGCGGTCAAAATTCTTGCACCTACGGTCCCAGGTGTGCATCTGCGAAATTCACTTAACCGCTCCAGACCGCACCTGCAATCAAAATCTCGCACTTGCGCTATCGCAGGTGCACTCCAGTACGCGCATCTGCGGTTCCAGCTCCTCATGCCCATTTCCGCATCTCCGTCTCCCTTGGCACTTCTGCGACCACGCACATGCAGTCCCCAAGCCGCAAGTGCGGTTATGATAGGAGTTTCACCACTTCAGCTGCAAATCCCAACTCCAAACTTCCAATCAACCATCTGAAACCGCCCCGAGGCCCCTGGGACCTCAACCAAAAGTACGGACAAGTCATATATCCCCATCCAAACTTATACCAATCTTGGAAACACCTAAAACAACATCAGAACATCAAATTAACCAACGATTCAAGCCTAAGAACTCCAAAAACTTCTGAATTCCTCTTTTGATCAAAAAGCCTATCAAACCTTGTCTTAATGATCTAAAATTTTGCACACGCAACACATATAACACAACGGACCTACTGCAACTTCCATAATTCCATTCCGACCCCGATATCAAAATTTCCACTATCGACCGGAAACGCTAAAATTCCAAACTTCGCCAATTGAAGCCTAAATCTACCACGCACCTCCAAAATACATTTCGAACACGGTCCTTAGTTGAAATCACCCGACGGAGCTAATCAAATCATAAAAATCCGAATCCGAGATCGAATACTAAAAAGTCAAGACTAAGTCAAACCTTTCAAATTTGAAAATTCAAGTTGAGACTCATCTTTCCATATCTATTTTGATTAACCTAAAAACCAAAATCGACGATTTACATAAGTCATAATACATCATATAGTGCTAGTCATGCCCGAGAACTGGCAAGCAAAGTGCAAATGCTCAAAATGATCGGTCGGGTCGTTGCACCCTCCCTCTTTTAAACATAAGTTCGTCCTCGCACGTGCCTAGAGTTGTTTCAAAAGCCATCAAATCACCGTGAATCCTCACTTTGCACATACCCGGGGGTGATCCCATGTCACCCTATCCCATATAGGTCCGATAACACGATATAACTGAGATTTCACAATCCAGCCAAGCCTATGAACTTTAGAACCCCATTTCCACTTTCGAAATTATTCACAAATCAGAACCTCACATCTATACACTGAATAAGTCTGAACACGCTCTATCGAGCCATAACCGCAGTTCAAGATGAAATCACATAATATATCACACAACGATAACTTCTAATCACAACAGCTACTCACTGTAACATCATGCTGATAATAAATCTCGTATTAAACAACACCTCATTCCAACACTTCTGTATACTGCCAATGATGAAAGAAACACATAATAAGTCATAACCATTCCTCAAATCAACCATTCATGAAACTCCTTCTCCTTTATCAAGGACCCTAGTGAATTTCTAAGCCAAATCCCGAAGTTATCCTTCCAACATGCTGAAATCGAATCCGATAGTATTCATTCTAGATCTCCATGGCCTCATCTCATCCAACACAACTTCCCAAGTGACATGGCACATCGACACAATCTAGATCCACAACCCGTACGACCCGCGCACCAATAAGCAACATGCCAAATGCACTCCAATCATGGAAACATGACTCAATTAAGAGAGTTGTACCGTAGGCTCACTAGTACTATCCCCACTCAATGTTGAGAACTCATCACACATCCTAGAACTAGAACACATGAATCCAACCCGAAGGATCATACCTCTACACAACCTCACTGCAACGTGCGGCCCTATCTGAACACTGGTCCACATGAAATACCTCAAGTCACTATGCTCAAAATCAGCAAACACGTGCAGTTTGATGTCTAGTACCAAAAGCAAATCTTCATAACCACGGCAAAACAAATGACATAACACCATACAAACTCGAAAGGAAACAACCGATATGCCATCTACCGAGCAATACCCAATACTCTTCATAATACCTCACATTATGGAAAGGTAACTCATAGATCACTTCAAAACACTAATAAGCTAGATGAAAATCGAATCAACACATCCCTCAACGATAACAACTCGGAGTCAACAAATCTGAGTCGATGCAGAACACACATCCATATTGGCCTGCCAATGAACCCCTTACCAAGAAGTTCCTGAACCTTCTCCTTCAACTCCTTTAACCTTATCGGTGACATACGATATGGTGCTCGATACCAAATCAATATGGAAATCAACAACCCTGCTCGGCGGCATGCCCGACAACAGAAAGAACATCTAAAAAATCCTTCGCTACCAGAAATGAATCAATGGTAGGAGTCTCTACACTAATATCCCTCAAAAAGGACAAACAATAAGAAAACTCCTTCCCAATCATCCGGTGGATCTTCAAAATGAAATCACCTTACTAGGAACATAAACCGTCAAATCTCGCCACTCAATTCGTGGCATCCCCGGCATAGCTAACGTTGTTGTCTTAGCGTAACACTCTAGAATAACATGACATGGAGACCACGAATCCATACTCAATATCACATCAACATCCACATACTAAGCAACAAAGTATCTACTCGGATCTCCAAGCCCCGATATTTACCACACAAAGCTGATACATGCAACCCATAACCATAACATAATCCCGCTTATGAGAACTCTAGTCTCCAAATCCACATAGCACATGAATCACCATATCCAATCCCAAATCCACCGGCCGAATTTATAACACACCTCTAATACCTAATCACTCCGCGAGGGATACTTCTAAAATTCTTTTGTGCCACCAAGCAAACTCGAATATCAGCAGTCAATCAAACAAGAGAGTGCTGCAATACCAATTATGTATTATTAACTCAATCACAATGCCCTTTCTAAAAGGCATACCCCATCAAACCACATCAATTAGTAATATCACTTGCCTAATCATCTAAAATTGTCTGTGTTGTATAAAAATTTATGTCCTTTCTTCAAGAGGTGAACCATGACCTTACACATGCAAATCGCAACCTTACACAACATACAGCATATACCATGCCACCCTATAACAAATATAAGAATTTCATAATTCATTTCGGATCAGAAGCAACTACATACTCAACTAGCCAAGAACTTTCCATTATATTCCATCTAGAAGAAAATCACTATACATCATACGCTCCTCATGCCAGTCAGACTATACATCCCTAACAGTGGCAGAAAACCATCAAGAACTCTCTGAATCCCATTTGCACAAAACCAAACCATCATGACTGAATTCTTTTAGCTCATCCAAACTATAGTGGTCACCATAAATCCAAGAGCATTGCCTCGAGACATCTGTAGAAACTCATTACCACTATAAGCACCCAAAGAACCAATTCACACCCATTACCACATTGATTCGACCTACTACCAATCTATCATATTTACCCAGGTTCCTTCTAAGTTACCTTCAATTTGATACCTCCCCTTGCCATAATACCGCAATCCTCAACCCAGACTCACCAGACGAGGCCCGAGCATAAAACCACACCATTTAAGGCTCATACGCCACTGAATACTCTCTTAAATATCCCCAAGAGCAGCACATTCTGAATACTTATCCTGAAGTGACTTCCTACAAATCCAAAGCCATTATCTTAACTTTCCTGATACTGATATGTAAAATCCATAATGATACGAAAATGTCTTAGGTCTTGACACCCTCCAATGTAAACCTCAGTTTCTATCCAAATACACAACCTGAAAATCTCAAATTATTACATGTAAAATCTTGAACCCATTAAAATCATTCTCGAGAGTTATCCACTCTACTCAAACCTCAATTAGACTGATCAAACGGACCAGGCGACCTGTGCTACATTAGCACTCCAACACCGCAAAAAGTAACTCCACCTTAATGCAATAAAACAAATTTGTGCTCCATGTACATTACATCCTTCACAAATAATAACTTAAGTCATTCCATAAATTATTATACGCCCATAAAGCATAACACAATCCCCTATCCAAAATTTCCTTTATTCGGGTCATCCTCGATCTCAACCTCTGTAAGCGATAAATGATTCATCAGTATGCCCCAAACTAGAACCAACATAGCACATAACCGTGCAATCAACTGATCAATAGCAGACTCCACCACTTGGCTCAAAACCATAGATCAAAACACATAATAACTCATAATGTATATACTCTATTACTGCTCTATTAACATAGTGAGATTAAACTCAATCCTCCATAAGCTCGCGCAAGACAAACCATCTAGTACCTCAAATCATCTGAAAATTTGCATTCACCCTCGTAACAGTTAAGCCCACTCATTTAAGCGATCCAAATTCAAATTGCAACACATATATTTCACTGGTATAAGAGGTCTTCCAACAAATAGCAAAAGGATCACACAAACTTCAGGACACTCCGCAGAAGATAGCCTACTTGCTTTGACTCAAACTAACATCTCTTCATGCACCCTCATAATCATATTATTACTCGATCACTTAACCTTCCTAAATATGAACTTACCCTACGACGTGGAGTTTACTTAATTCCAAAACTAGACAACTCGAAAAGATCCTTCAACACACCCATAACTCGGGGCTACATATCAAACCAAGATGAAAATCAACCACCAAATCGTTCTTCCTACCCTCAAGTAGACTCTTCTTATCACATCTAAATCATATGAACACACCACACGCATTTTAACATATCATAGAAGAAAAGGTCAACCTGTTGTAGCTCGACTGTCTCTTCTAGATATAAGATATTTGGAGTACCAACATGCAAATTTGGGTACTGCCGAAGTTACCCTAAATGCCGGAACAGTCTTCATAACTATCTTTCCAAATTTCAACATGTCCCTTTATGACCCCTACCTAACCGAAGCCCTAAAAATCCATGTCCAAATCCAGGGAGCCCCACAAGCCAAAGACTCCATCCAAGCTATCCTTCACCACCAAATGGTGTGATGAGTCCAAAATCATGCCATGGATCTTTGCCTACCTAGAGGAGAAAATGCCTCACTCTTAAATATTGATGCTACCAAAAGAAACACCATGTGCACCCAAATACCCAGACAGATTTCCAGAGATGAGCTTGTCAAAATCCTTCCTGATTCCTGGATCACAAATTACGAGAAGCTAAGAGAATTGGAGGAATCTCTGCAATCTGGTGAACCAACTTTTACCAAAAGAAGTGACAAAACCGTTTGTATAAGCTTTGACCATTCCCATCTCAAAAAATCCAATAAAACCATCTTTTCTTGCCAAATGATTCAACCCAAAGATACAACAGATACATACCCAGAACCTGATGGAGAATTCTTCTAGAATATACAAAGCATCATGGAAGAACATAATTGGTGCTAATATTTTGACAAAGAAGGAAAACGAATGTGGTGGTTCAAATGCCCCTTCACTGGATACTGCCTATGGGATCTCGGTTGCATGTGCCAATACAGTTTAGAAAATCCAATTGGAGAATATGATGAACATCACCAACATAAATCAAAATCCAAGAAAAAAGGGAGAACTATTGAAAGACAATTTCAGGCCAAATATGAAAGTAAAGATCCTTCAATTGACTCATTAAGTTGTCCACGTAAATATGAATTTCTTGTCAGTTATAAACCCCAAGAATGAACAAAATTACCAGAAAAATTCACTCCAAGCTGGGAGGATAGTGAAACCATGCCCAAATCCAAACCTACATCACCTCATACCCTAGAATCCAAAAATCCACCTGAACCTAAAACTCCACCAACTCAAAGTTCCGCATATCCACAAATATTCATGTTGAGCCCTTCAAGTTCGAGCCACTCTCAAGATTTTCCACCACTTCAACCTTTTAAAAAAGAGGGTATCAGTCATGCTCCAAAAATCCCAAGAAAAACATAGTACTACCATCTGGAGAAAAATCCCCAACAAGTGACATCGAAGCAACAATGAACTGGTAATCAGAAAATTCCATCTGCCAGAACAAAGAGCTCAACAATATTGGCAACACCGTAAAAAAATGTGGCCCATGCACAAAACAAGTTAATGAGCAAAGTGGAAACGATTGAGAAAAAGATGGAGCAGACATCGTCTCAGCATGCAGGACTAATCAAAACCTTAGAACTAAGGTTGGAAAATTTACAATATGAGATTTGTCCGCCAAGAACTTCACTTTTCCAATTTATCCAACAACAACAAAAGATGATTTCCATTAAAGAACAAATCCAACTTTTGAGAAATGATCACTTTGAGCCGCAAAAAACTCCAATTTTCTCTTCAAAACCTACCTTCTTCCCTATGTCTCCACAAGTATATTCCCCACCTAAATTAGACTACACCTTTTATATCTTTCCATCTGCCTTACAAAATCCAATCTCTTTCACCCAACCAGTAAAAGAAGAACATGATTTCGATATCGCAAAAATGGTTTGGGAGAGGAAAGATGCCCTTGCAGCACAGAAACAAACCAAGAAAAGGCGAGACCAAGAGAAATAGATGTTTTATTTTTCATAAGATTGGACATTTCGCTAAAAATTATCCGCAATCAAGAAGATATATCAAACTTATTGAAGAGATTGAAGATTACACTGGTATACATCTCAGAAAGGAGGAGGACCTTGAATCCATATTCTCCGTGGATGATGAACCTAATGGAGAAACTTTATTCTCTCTTTATATTTATGAAGATCAAGCTAATGATCACTACCAAATTTTAGAGCTAGTGATTGAAGCCTGAGAGGAGATCAACGCTCTTACAGTCGTTCCCCAAGTAGAACTCAAAGTCTACTCATCCAAGTGGGATAAACCAACTCGAGTTATTACTTTCATCGACACCGAAGTTGCTTCCTCACTTATAAATCCTGTTGTTCTCCCAGAAGAACAATGGGTACCACATTTTAAGGATTTCAACACTGCATAAAATGCAATTTTGACCACAACTGTTATTACAAAGCACCCAATCACAATTGAGTTCTTTCCAGGATTGAATTATAGAATGAAGCTGCTAGAATCTGATGTACCAGGAAAAGATCTTATTATTGGATTCGACATTTACAGACAGCTTAGAGATCAGCTCCAGATCAAGGCTAACGGGATAGCTTTTAAAAAGCAGTTCAGACCTTATTTTGAGATTTCAAAGCTATTCCAAATCACCAATGACGAACAAATAAAAGAAATTAAGCAAAATCTCATTGAACAATCATGTGCTGAATCCCATAAGGATTTCAAGAAAAAAGGGAAATGCCCCTTATGGAAAAATGAAGAGTTTTTTATCAAGCTCCCTTTCAAGAAAAATGAAAATATCAATCCGACAAAAGCCAGTTATTCACGGATGAATCCAGATCATCTTCAGCTTGCAAAGAAAGAATGTGAAGAACTTTTAGAATTTGATCTGATAGAGTCATCAGATTCACAATGGGCATGCGAAGCATTTTATGTCAACAAAAGAGCTGAACAGACAAGAGGAAAACTCCAGCTAGTCATCAACTACCAGCCACTTAACCATTTCCTCCAAGATGATACGTACCCTATCCCAAATAAACTCACCATTTTCTCCCACTTAGCCAAGGCCAAATATTTTCCCAAGTTTGATTTAAAGTCATGATTTTTCCAATTAGGAATCTACCCTGAAGAAAGACCCAAAACGGGATTTTGCATCCCCGATCATCACTTTCATTGGAAAGTTATGCCTTTCGTGTTGAAAATTGCACCTTCCTTCTTCCAAAAAGCCATGATAAAAATATTCCAACCCATCCTCCATATCTCTTTAGTTTACATTGATGACATCCTGTTCTTCCAGTACGAAATCATGCTCTCAGCAAAAAAGATGGTTATTGCTCAAAAGGAGATTGATTTTCTTGGAATGTATAGTGTCCAAGGTGAATACAGTCCAGGACCACATATATGTCTAGAATTATTCAAATTTTTGGATACCAACCTCACAACAAAGCAGATCCAACAATTTTTAGGCATAGTAAATTATGTGAGAGACTTCATCCCAAATATCTCTACATCCATTTCTCCACTCACATAGAAGCTCAAGAAAAATGCTCCACCATAGGAAAAGGAACAAGATAAAGCGGTCAAGAAAATAAAGAAGATTTTTGAAAATGTCAGGTCTCTCTATATCCCTTCAGACGAAAAGAAGATATTGCAAACTGATGCCAGCAATGAATATTGGAGTGTTGTTCTATTTGAAGAACAAGATGGCCAGAGGAAAATATGCGGATACGCTAGTGGAAAGTTCAAATATGCCGAGCAACATTATCACTCCACCTTTAAGGAAATTCTTGCAATAAAGAATGAAATCAAGAAATTTAATTTCTTCCTTATTCATACAGAATTTTTGATAGAAATGGATATGAACGACTTTCCGAAGATGATTCAGCTAAATACAAAAATTATTCCCAATCCTCATATTCTCAGGTGGGCTTAATGGTTCTCTCCATATAAGTTTCAAGTCAGGCACCTAAAAGGAAAGGATAATATTCTCGCAGATTTTCTATCTCGACCGGAAGAATTCTCAAAGAGATTTTCCCCAGCAAAACTAAAGTCAAAGCAAAATCTAATCAGACACATCTTTATGTTTTCAAGTTTACTAGGAACAAGTTCATCAAAGCCAACAGATCATCCACCAAAGTTGTTCAACCTCATGGATCCCTTTGATCCATCAATTATTATGGAAAAAAGAACTCATTATGAGCTCCAAGTTTTCCGACAACATGGAGGATCCATTCTTAAGCCATATGGGGTCAATCCAGAATATCTGTTATGCCATATATTCATAGCTCAAGCCAATGATTTTCCACAAGAACTATTATGATTTTTCTGGTACCTATGCCATCAGTATTATATTTTCATGGAATTCAAATACAACGTCTTCAAGGATTTTGATAACATTGCACCAGCTCTTAAAATATTTTTGCTATGGTTCAAACCTAGAAGATACAGGATGAAATGCTTCAATGATTCCTACACAGCAAAGGTATTCATGTTTCATAGGCCAGTAAAGATTATTAATGAAAAAGTTCAGGCACAAGCAGAGGCATCATTCTGGTAGAAATTTCCCGTATCAATTTTATCAATGAAAGAATAATATAGCGAGGTACAAAGAATCCTTTTCCAGCAAAATAGGTGCATTCGAAAGAGATATGTCCAAAAGATTGGGCAAGCTGGAATTATACAAGCGATCACCCTTATTGGGATAGAGTTCAGGAAGAAGCAAAAGAATATCAAACCCCATACGAAGTCCTATGAGAAAAGATCACTCAAGACATTTCCAGATTAAGGTAGTGGATTACGTCTCTCAAACCAATAGAGAAAGAGCACAGCGAAGAAGGACTGTCAAATTCCAGGCGTTACTACACAAGGTCTTTGAAAAGATGACTAGAAGACAACCCGAGAATCAATCATGGATAATTACCTAAATCCCTGCTAATCCCACCATAATCCTAAATTAGACACCAAAAAATACTCAAAAATATCCTATCCATACCAAGACAAACTTCCACATCTTTCCATACTATTTGCGCCCCACTTTAACTTGTTTTCACATGCTTCCACATGCCTCCACATGCTTCGTCACATGTAACACTCTACTTTCACATAGCGTCATATGCTACAGCATGTATATTTTACTCCTTTCACATGTTTTCAGGTGTTTTTAGTTGTTTTGCCTGAAGTCCTTCACATGCTTAGAAGGACCCACTTGTAAGATAAGTTTCCCATGTAAGATAGGTTTATTTTATCGTGTAAATGTTGTCATGTAATAACCTCATATCCCTATATAAAGGAGGCCTTGTAGTAGTTGTAAGATCATCTTGCAATCGGCTTGTAAACTTTGTAAATCTTTTGTAATATATTACATATGAGTGCTTTCTAAATTTTCCTCTTGTTCTTTCTTTCGAATGGAAAGAAAGGTCGGTCCATGTATGAAAATAGAGTAAGAATACTCTAAGAAAGTTAGCTTATTGTAGTACAAAATTTTTATGAGTTATAAACAGCTAACGTTGGTTATAGTACAAAAGTTTTTTGAGTTGTGTAGCTTGGCAAGCCATCCCTTATGGGTTGTTGAAGCCAGCCCCTTTTGTAGGTAAACTTTAGCGACTATATACAAATTAATTGTTTGTGTAGCTTGGCAAGTCGTCCCTCATGGGTTGTTGAAGCCAGCCCTTTTTGTAGGAAAAATTTCGTATCTATGGTTTATCTTACTTCCTTGGAGTCTCTTGCTCCGTTCCTTTGTACTGCTTAGATACGAAATAGTTAAGTGGCTGGTAGCTGATGACTAACCTGAGTTTTCCTCTTGTTTGTTTAGCTCTTTCGTTGACATAAAATGCTTCGCATGCCTATTGTGAATTTGATGTCTCTATCAGATCAAATTCCAAAAGTTCTTCACATTCTTTCTTTGCAAGCTGAAGATGATCTGGATTCATCATTGAATGACTAGCTTTTGTCGGATTGATATTTTTATTTTTCATAAAAGGGAGATTGATAAAAAAAACTTTTCATTTTTCTATAATGGTCGTTTCCCTTTCTTCATGAAATCCTTGTGGGATTTAGCATATGATTGTTCAATGAGATTTTGCTCAATTTCTTTCATTTGTTCGTCATTGGTGATTTGGAATAGCCTTGGAATCTCAGAATAAGGGCTGAACTACATTTTAAAAGCTATCCCGTTAGCCTTGATCTGGAGGTGATCTCTAAGTTGTCTGTAAATGTCGAATCCAATAATAAGATCTTTTCCTGGTACATCAGATCCTAGCAGCTTCGCTCTATACTTTAATCCTGGAAAGAACTCAATTTTGATCGATTGCTTTGTAATGATAGTTGTGGTCGAGATTGCATTTGATGCAGTATTGAAATCCTTAAAATACGGTACCCATTGATCTTCAGGGAGAACAACAGGATTTATAAGTGAGGAAGCAGCTCTGGTGTCGATGAAAGTAATAACTCGAGTTGCTTTATCCCACTTGAATGACTAGACTTTGAGTTCTACTTGGGGAATGACTGTGAGAGCGTTGATCTTCTCTCGGGCTTCAATCACTGGCTCTGAAATTTGGTAGTGATCATTAGCTTGATCTTCATAAATATCAAGAGAGAATAAAGTTTCTTTATTAGGTTCATAATCCACAGAGAATATGGATTCAAGGTCCTCCTCCTTTCTGAGATGTATACCAGTGTAATCTTCAATCTCTTCAATGAGTTTGACAGATCTTCTTGATTGTGGACAATTTTTAGCAAAATGTCCAATCTTATGACAAATAAAACAAATATTTTTCTTGTGAAAATTTCCTGGCCTTCTCCGTCTGAAATATTTTGTGCGTCTCTTGGACCTTGGTTTCCCATCTAGAATTCTTGGCCATTTGAACCTCGTGAATTCTCTCATTCGCCTAGATGTGCGACAAGAACATCCTGATCCGGTGATTAGATCAGATTTGCAACATGCTTTTTCATGTGCTGGATTGTGTTGGACAATTTGTTTTAAGGCAGAGCTCTTTGTACAAATATCATCCAATGCGGAAAAAATAGCATGCCTGATGTAACCAATTTGTGGGATTGTTATGGACTGAAACTTTTCCTCAATGATGGTCATGGGTCGACTTGCCAGCAACTTTGGAAGGGAAGATACAAAGGCTTGCTTTAGATTGATGTCTCCTCCGATCTTGAAGTATATCTTTGCAATTTTTTGAAAATGTCTGTCAATATCATTTCTATCAAATGACACACATTTCATATCGAAGATTTCCCTTCGCTTCTCCTGTCTTTGGCCAGTATCTTCGCATAAAACATCATGTAGGATTCTGATGTTGAAGGCAAAATCTTGGGAAGTAAGAAAAGTATTTTTGTCTTGAATTCCAAGTGCATTCCACCAGTCTCTGAGGATTCCTGAGAATCGTGAAGTGAGTTCTGAAAGAATGATATACTTTTCGCGTTCCACCAAATTTTTGGTCACCATCCAAGTATAGAAGTCTTGGATCCGTTGAGGCCATTATGAAACATTGACATCATCTAATGTGAAAGTGCGGAAACCAGTTCCAACTGGTTTTGATGCCATGGGCTTATATCTTCTTTCTGGGATTGGTTCATCTGTCATGCCTTCATGTTCTTCATCTACTTCAGATATTTTTGGGTCTCTAGGCTGGTTTACAAATGTTAGGGGATCGTCTTCTTTGAAAGAGTTTGTTATGGATTCATTACTTGATTGAGAGCTATCTTCCATTGTTTCATCTTCTGATGAGTCCAGTGATTCCGACCATGGGTTATCTTCTTCTTAAATGCATCTTGGCTGAGAGAAATAGAGGTCCGGAGCCTTCTGGTCAGAAATCATCAGATTTTCAGGGTTCGATCTTTTTGAACTTTCTTCTTAGTCTCACCTTTTCTTGGTTTGTTTCTGTGCTGTAAGAGCATCTTTCTTCTCCCAAACTATTTTTGTGATATCAAAATCACTTTCTTATTTTGCTGATTAGGTGAAAGAGACTGGATTTTGTGAGGCAGATAGAAAGGTAGAAACGGTACAGTCCAATTTAGATGGGGAATATGCTTGTAGAGACATAGGGAAGAAGGTAGGTTTTGAATAGAAAACTGGGGTTTTTTGCAGCTCAAAATTATCGTTTCTCAAAAGTTGGATTTGTTCTTTGATGGAAATCGTCTCCTTTTGTTGTTGTTGAATAAATTGGAAAAGTGAAGTTCCTGGTGGGAAAATCGCATATTTTAAATTTGCTAACCTTAGTTCTAAGACTTTGATTTGTTTTGCATGTTGAGACGATGTCTTCTCCACCTATTTCTCAATCTTTTCCACTTTGCTCATTAACTTGTTTTGTGCATGGGCCACATTTTTTTTGGTGTTGCCAATATTGTTGAGCACTTTGTTTTGGCAGATGGAATTTTCTGATTGCCAGTTCATTGTTGCTTCGATGTCACTTGTTGGGGGGGTTTTCTCCAGATTGTAGTACTATGTTTTTCTTGGGGATTTTTGGAGCGTGACTGATACCCACTTTTTCAAAAGGTTGAAGTGGAGGAAAATCTTGAGAGTGGCTCAAACTTGAAGTGCTCAACATGAATATTTGTGGATATGCGGACCTTTGAGTTGATGGAGTTTTAGGTTCAGGTGGCTTTTGGATTATGGGGTATGAGGTGATATTTGTTTGGATTTGGGCATGGTTTCATTATCCTCCCAGCTTGGAGTGAATTTTTCTGGCAGTTTTGGCCATTCTTGGGGTTTATAACGGACAAGAAATTCATATTTACCTGGATGTCTTAATGAGCCAATTGAAGGATCTTTACTTTCATATTTGGCCCGAAATTGTCTTTCAGTAGTTTTTCCTTTTTTCTTAGATTTTGGTTTGCGTTGGTGATGTTTATCATTTTCTTAAATTGGATTTCCTAAACAGTCTTGGCACGTGCTATCGAGATCCCATGGGCAGTGTCCAGTGAAGGGGCATTTGAACCACCACATTCATTTTCCTTATTTGTCAAAATATTGGCACCAGTCATGTTCTTCCATGATGCTTTGTATATTCCAGAAGAATTCTCCATCAGGTTCTGGGTATGCATCTGAGCCTATGCAAACAGGGTTAAAAGCGGTAGATAGTCTGGTTCCTATTGAATCTTTGGGTTGAATCTTTTGGCAAAAAAAGGATGATTTTATTGGGTTTTTTGAGATGGGAATGGTCAAAGTTTATACAAACGGGTTTGTCACTTCTTTTGGTAAAAGTTGGTTCACCAGATTGCAGCGATTCCTCCGATTCTCATAGCTTCTCATAATTTGTGATCTAGGAATCAGGAAGTATTTTGACAAGCTCATCTCTGGAAATTTGTCTCGGTATTTAGGTGCACATGGGGTTTCCTTTGGTAGCATCAATATTTAAGAGTAAGGCATTTTCTCATCCAGGTTGGCAAAGATTCACGGCATGATTTTGGACTCGTCACGCCATTTGGTGGTGTATGGTAGCTTTGATGGAATCTTTGGCTTGTGGGGCTCCCTAGATTTGGACTTGGATTTTTAGGGCTTCGGTTAGGTACGGGTCAAAAGGGACATGTTGAAATTTGAAAAGATAGTTATGAAGACTGTTTCGGCATTTAGTGTAGCTTTGGCAGTACCCGAATTTGCATGTTGGTACTCCAAATATCTTCTATCTAGAAGAGAAATTCGAGCTACAAAAGATTGACCTTTTCTTCCGTGATATGTTAAAGCGATTTGGATGGCACCAAAATTGATATAGGTAAAACCATTATCTCTGGAAAAATCATCTGGTATTTGAAGGGTGATAAATTGTTCCTCTTGAGTTGCAAGAATAGGATACTAGTCAAGTTTTGTGGCAGCAACATATTCTTTAACTCCTTTTGGTCTATGTTGGACTAAGGAACGAATTTGGGTCCAGGGTGCAAAAGATTTTTTGGTAAAAGCTGAGTAAGGGTTTATAAGAGGTAGTTCAATGGAGGATACTTTTTGTTTGTCGAGTAGGATATCTACTTCATAGAGGTAATCATATTTTTTTGACAAGGTTTTATATAGAGTAGGGGACATGTTCATTTTTGCAAGGGAAGAGGATGGTGGAAATGACTTAGACATATTTAGTAAACTGTTCCTCCCTCCGAAAGGATGGGTTGGCTCTGATACCATAGTACAAAGGAATAGATTAAGAGACTCCAAAGAAGCAAGCTAAACCATAGATACGAAAGTTTCCCTACAAAAGGGGCTGGCTTCAATAAACCATAAGGGACGACATCACGAATGTTTTCCAACAAAAGGGGTTGGCTTCAACAACCCATAAGGGACGGCTTGTCAAGCTACACAAATAGTTAATTTGTTTATAGTCACAAAAGTTTTCCTACAAAAGGGGTTTGCTTCAACAACCCATAAGGGACGGCTTGCCAAGCTACACAACTCATAAAACTTTTGTACTATAACCAACGTTAGCTGTTTATAACTCAGAAAAATTTTGTACTATAATAAGCTAAATTTATTAGAGTATTCCTACTCTATTTTCATAAATGGACCAGCCTTTCCATCCATTCGAAAGAAAGAACAAGATGGAAATTTAGAAAGCACGCATATGTAATAAACCACAAAAGATTTACAAAGTTTACAAGTTGATTGCAAGATGATCTTACAACTACTACAAGGACTCCTTTATATAGGGCTAGGAGGTTATTACAAGACAAACTTTACATGATAAATAAAACCTATCTTACATGGCAAACTTATCTTACAAGTGGGTCCTTCTAAGCATGTGAAGGACTTTAGGCAAAACAACTAAAAACACCTGAAAACATGTGAAAAAGGTCAAACATGCATGGTGTAGCATGTGAAAGTATGTGGGAGAATGTGACGCCATGTGAAAGTAGGGTGTTGCATGTGAAGAATCATGTGGAGGTGTGTGGAAGCATGTGAAAACAAGTTAAAGTGGGGCCCAGATAGTATGAAAAGATGTAGAAGTTTGTCTTGGCATGGGTAGGATATTTTTTAGGGTTTTTCGGTAGCTAATTTAGGATTATGGTGGGATTAGCAGGGATTTAGGTAATTATCCATGATTGATTCTAGGGTTGTCTTCTAGGCATCTTTTCATAGACCTTGTGTAGTAACGCCTAGAATTTGACGGTCCTTCTTCGATGTGCTCTTTCTCTTTTGGAATGAGAGACGTAATTCGCAACCTTAATCTAGAAATTTTTTGAGTGATCTTTTCTCGTATGGGGTTTGATATTCTTTTTCTGCTTCCCGAACTCTTTCCCAATGAGGGTGATTGCTTGTATAATTCCAGCTTGCCCAATCTTTTGGCCATATCTCTTTCGGAATGCACCTATTTTGCTGGAAAAGGATTCTTAGTGCCTCGCTATATACTTCTTCCATTGATAAAATTGACACGGGAAATTTTCACCAGAATGATGCCTCTGCTTGCGCCTGGACTTTTCCATTAATAATCTTTACTGGCCAATGAAACATGAATACCTTTGCTGTGTAGGAATTATTGAAGCATTTCATCCAGTATCTTCTAGGTTTGAACCATAGCAAAAATATTGTAAGAGCTGGTGCAATGTTATCAAAATCCTTGAAGACTTTGCATTTTAATTCCACGAAAATATAATAATGATGGCATAGGTACCAGAAAAACCATAATAGTTCTTGTGGAAAATCCTTGGCTTGAGCTTTGAGTATATGGCAGAACGGATATTCTGGATTGACCCCATATGGCTTGAGAATGGATCCTCCATATTGTTGGAAAACTTGGAGCTCGTAATGAGTTCTTCTTTCCATAATAATTGATGGATCAAAGGGATCCATGAGGTTGAACAACTCTGGTGGATGATATGTTGGCTTTGATGAACTTGTTCCTGGTAAACTTGAACACATGAAGATGTGACTGATTAGCTTTTGCTTTGACTTCAGTTTTGCTGGGGAAAATCTCTTTGAGAATTCTTCCGGTCGAAACAAAAAATCTGCAAGAATATTATCCTTTCCTTTCAGGTGCCTGACTTGAAACTTACATGAAGAGAACCATTGAGCCCACCTGAGATTCTGAGGATTGGGAGTAATTTTGTATTTAGCTGAATCATCTTCGGGAAGGCCTTCATATTTCTATCAGAAATTTTGTATGAATAAGGAAGAAATTAAATTTCTTTATTCCATTCTTTACTGCAAGAATTTCCTTGAAAGTGGAGTGATAATGTTGCGCGGCATCTTTGAATTTTCCACTAGCGTATCCGCATATTTTCCTCTGGCCATCTTTTTATTCAAATAGAACAGCACTACAATATTCATTGCTGGCATCAGTTTGTGCAAGCACGTGATTTTTGCCCTATATGAGAATTACTCCTGTGACTGTTGTGGATTCTGTGTTATTTTTTTCTTTTATTGTTTGTATTTGTCTGTGCGTGTTTGTTTGTTTAAATTAAGAAAAATACAAAAATATAATACATTGGCATTACAACGAAGGATAATTAAGTTTTATATTACAATATGAAAAATCACAAAATAATAATGTATTTTGCATTTTATGTCCGAGATTGTGTAATTTTCCCTTGATGTGTGTTCAAATTATCATTAGGAATTAATTAGTATTTGTAATTTGGTTTGTGGTTTAATTTAGAATTTTAGTTTTTGAATTAAAAAAGAAAAGCAAAAGAAAAATCAAGAGAAAAAGAGTAAAATTTCGGACTTGGGCCAGCCCAAAATAACCCCAAAACCAGGCCCAAACACCTTCTTAACCCGGTCCAACTTCACAGACATCTAACGACGTCGTTTTGGTCCACTCCCCGTCGATCCCACCTGATCAACAGTCCAGGCGACTCCTTTCACAAGAAAAAACGACATCGTATTGGAGCCAAACGACGCATCTCGTTGCCAAACGATCGCAACCATCCATTTGATCTTGATCAACGGTCCAAAACCTTCCCCAATACCCGGCCAAACGACCCGACCCATTCCCATCATGGATCGTCCGGTCTCAGAGACGTCTAAACGACGCCGTTTCGTTATGTCAAAGAATCCTGGCCATTGATCTTAATTGATCCAACGGCCAGGATCAATTCGAAACCCCACTATATTTTCCTAATCC
>MU776956.1:101117-113947 GCA_026770625.1 Nicotiana glauca | reverse complement strand
ATACTGAAGTGGTAATATTCATGTGCATATATACAACTAATTTGATAAAGAATGTTTGAACTTGTTTTGAATTTGATTAACACTTTGGACGTGGTCTGGCAGAAGAAGCTAGATTCAACTGTAAAAACTTCTAAGCCCCTGAAACTTGAGTTCATAATTATGGACTGGGTTTTAATTAGCCTTGTGCACTTATGTGCACTTCCTTTTAAATTAGTCCGAATTCCAGGCCCAAAACATATAGTGGCCTGGATGTGAATGAAATACACAATAAAACTATACTAATAGTTATTTCAATTAAGGAAAAACAGTGATAGAAAACATAGCACGATCTAGGTTAAACTTTTTTTTAAAAATACAATAAGACGAGCCTCGTTATAAGTTAAGATACGCGGGGCCCTCAAATAATTGTTATAATATTTTAGACTCGGAAGGACCGTTTAGCTAACTCCACGGTTTTTTCCCAAAGTGATAAATAAATAGAGACCATAGGTACAATTTTAATATACATTCTCAAGTATGGGTGCATATTTATGTGACCCAAATCCTACTCTCGACGAAGTCGAAATGAGTCTAAAGCCACAGGCGTACTGGTACGGTGTGGTTAAGGAATACATTTTCACGACGTTGTAATTCTTTAAAATTGAAAAGCGGAACATTAATGCATGTAATTAAAAGCATATAATCGGGATCGGATAACAAATCAAATTCAACAGTTGANCCTCAGTTCGGGATTAAACCGGTGACTTGGGACACCATTATATTCTCAAGTGGCGACTCTAAAAAATTTAAATAACTAATCTCGTTCCGATTGTCCTTAAATTGGAAAAACTCCTTCCTTTTATTATATCCCTACCCCGGGTGTAGTAATAGTCTCCGTAAAAAGGAGGTGTGACAGTAATAATTTATGGGGTATATAGTGAAAAGGGGAGGGTCACTCATGTATGCATGTGGGTAGACATCATGTTCTTAGGCATTTATTCCTGCAATCTAGATCTGCTCTTCATCTATGCATGTCATATAGAAATTCTGCCTATAAGTTGTTCCATTACTGCATTAGAAATCATGTCTATAAGTTTTTCTACACTGCATATAGAAATCATGTCTATAAGTTTCTACACTTTTGCATATAAAAATCATGTCTATAAGTTTTTGCACTTCTGCATATACATATGTCATTAGGCAAACAGTCTATAGGTTAAAAATAATAACAAGTCGCATCCTAGATGCCATGCATATAGGATTCCTGTATCCTGATAATCATTTTAAAACCAACAACGCTTAGAAATCATGCCTATAGGAGTAACCAGTTAAATCTGATTCGTCTCTCTCATCTACAAGTCTAAAAATTAGTAGTAATGTCGTCAAAAATCTGTAGAACTTGTGTTTTTCTATAATCAATAAGCTTTCTTTAAAATCATTGTAAGCATTGTTAGATATCATGTCTATAGGTGTAACCTAGGCAAGTCATTAGGTAATTGATTAACTGCATCAGTCTTTGATAATTACAACCAAGGGTAGGCCTAATTCGGACTTCTCATCTGAGCAATATGTGATAAATCAGCCTGCTCTAACGTTTTAAATTTAGTTTAAACCATAACCAGTATATGTAAGTCATGCTAAACAATTTGTTGCTTTAAGTGAGGAGGCTTGTTTGAGCCTTTAAACTGCTATGTGTTTTCCCTTTACTGGTTTATGTGTTTTGTTTGTCGCATTAGAATTTTGTCCTTTTTAAAACTCTGAAAAGCCAAATCTCCCTCCCCTTTAGGATTAGTAGTCCCAAATGCCTCCGGAACTAATAGGATCGGGGCGGGTACTAGAATGCAATAAGTAATGACACTATTCCGTGTTTAATACCTTAACGGGGTGGGTAAGGGTACACATGGATATGATTACCACGTGTATATATGGTTATCGGGTGTTGTGTGGGGTGATCCATATTATTTATAAACCTAGGACCCCCTTCCCTCTTTACTTGTTTTTTCCAGAATTTTAAATTTGCTTAGTTTTCAGTTCTTCAATTTCTTCTTTTACTTCAATTACTTGCACCTATTATGCAAAATCTCTCTTTAAATTGTCCGATTTTTTAGTACTGTTTTTTCCCAAAACCTCCGCCCCTTTTGCTTCATTTCTAATTTACTTGCATTAATTATTTGACCCCTTCCCCTTTACTTGTGCATCTTCTCTTTAATTATCGAATTACTTTCTTCCAAATTTCAGCACTCTTTAAAACTCATGTACTTCTTTTATTTGCAACCATTATGTGAAAGTACCTAGTATTTACAATGCTTGCTTGTATTTGTTGTTTGTATTTAAAGTCACAATTGTAGCATGGTGGGGAACCATACTAGTGTATCTTGAGGGGTGCCTAACACCTTCCCAACGAGATAATTTCAAGCCTTACCCATTCTCTGGTCTCTTTTTAAGTTAAATTTCTTCTAAGTGTCCTAATGCAATTTATCATTAGGTGGCAACTCTTCTAAATTGCAAACCCAATTCCCAAAAGGAAAAGAGTTGTCCGCCCAAATGTCATAAACTTGATTTCGCAAGAAAAAGGGGGCATCGACAACATGGCGACTCTGCTGGGGATTTCTTTAAGGCTTTTACCATTTCATGCTATTTGTGACTTTATGCTTCTTTACATGTCTTTATCTGTTTTAAGTATTTATTCTTTCTTCTACTACGAAACTGACTTGGCTCTTCGTTTCTTTTCTGTTTTCCTTTATCGCTTTCCTTTAATGTTGTTGTAAATTATGAGAAACTGTTGTAATTATTACTTTATAAACGTGAAAATATGTGACAAAATGTAATTGCATTTTTCAACATCATATTCCACTCGTGCCAAACAAAATACCATAGCAACGCTTATAATGAGTGGTTGCGTCCTTTCGATATTATTACCCCCTAAATTTGGCAAAGGCGTATTTACGTAAAACCAATTGACAGCGGTGTAGTCGACGGTTACGTGCCTTTCCCTCTTGAGTTGTCCGCTCAAGGGTACCAATCTAATACCCCATAGAAACCATTTCTCTTTAAATTATGCATGCATCATGGTCAAACCTTGCCGAGTCAGTTATGTTGTCCGCATAAGGACTCTTTAAGATAGCCTTGTCCAAGTCCACTGGGTTTTCCTGAAACCCAAACGGACCTTATCATGTTCTGTGCATTTATTTGGAGAACTAAATGCTTGCTATGCTAATTGTTGATATTAAATAATCGAGTCTGGTGGGGGTAAGGGCCTAACCTTTTTGTCATGCAGAAAATGAGGCACGAAGTCCCCAGATTCGGCATGGTCACCAACAT
This sequence comes from Nicotiana glauca, assembly GCA_026770625.1. Classification (NCBI taxonomy): domain Eukaryota; kingdom Viridiplantae; phylum Streptophyta; class Magnoliopsida; order Solanales; family Solanaceae; genus Nicotiana; species Nicotiana glauca. The sequence goes on along the minus strand of MU776956.1, from coordinate 110,647 downwards.
CCACCCTAAATTGCTGAGTTGGTGGGGAGATCTTCATTCCACCGATCAGGCTCTTGTCAGGAAGCATTTTGGAAACCTACCTTGTCTCCTAGAAATTCAACCCAACAACAAAATTATTGAAGCTGCTACTCTGTTTTAGGATTGCGATAGGTCGGTATTTCTCTTTGGAGACATTAAGATGACACCTTTTCTTGAGGAAATAGGAGGACTAGCTGGGATGCCATGGGGAACTCCGGGTTTGATAATGTCGAAAAATCACAAGGGTAGGGGTTTTCTCAAAATGATGGATCTAAAGAAGAATCCCGACTTGACATGTTTGAATGAGTCATACATTCCCTTTGACTATTTGTATGAAAGGTACGGTCACAACAAATCTTACCGTACTTATCCTGACGAGTTCGACCTCACCTCATTGGGGTGCATCCACCGAAGGGTCTTTGTCTTCATGTTCTATTTCTTCGGAATGATAGTGTTTCCGATGAAGAAAACAGGAATCCATACCAGGCTAGCCATTGTAATCTGCTACTCCAATTATGGCTCATGGAACACCTCCAAAAGTGTGAGTACGGGCAGGAAATCCATCGTAGAGACTGGGATGATCATATCGCCTTTCATCACCCAAAGCGAATGAATTACATGCCCAACATGTTCGCCCAACCAGAGAATGCTAGAGAATAGGTCGAACTCTTTGACAATCTAACTGAAGAACGAGTGTAATGGATGTTCGAGTGGTTACCTACTGAAGAATTCATCATTCGATCTAGGGATGCACCATTTCTTATACTCATCGGTTTGAGAGGAACTTATCCTTATGTCCCTCTTCGAGTCATGAGACATGCAGGTAGGAAGCAGGTTACACCAAGGGTCGACAAGATGAGTCACTATCGAGCCGAATTATAGGATGATGATAGTCCTTACAGGTGCCAGGATCAGCATATGTGGCATTACAAAATTGTCTTAGAAAAATACACCATTGAACCAGATCACTACCATGCTGGTTGTACCCTACACTATTTTAGCTGGCTGGAAGACAATCACAATGATTTGGGTTAGCCCGGGTTTGTTCGAGGTTACATGATCATTGATGAAAAGGCTAAAGCACAAGTAAAATACAACCAACTATGCAAAAGGATACGGGAATGTGAAAATGAGCACCGTGAAATACAAGAAGCCAATCAAAAACCTAATTGGAGAATGGAAGGATATGGCTGTCAGCGCCAACAAATGACTGATCCTCTTGGAGCGAGACGTAGTAGAACTGGAAAAGAAGTTTCTGAAGAGGGTCGAAGATTGCTGAGTTGCTGAAGGAAATGAAGGCGGACATCTAGCAAGGGCCTACTTGCTGCTAGGACTGCACGAGCTGGGAGAGCTGTACGAGGGCGCCAACACTGCCAAATCTGGGAAAGGTCCTTCTGGGACCAAATAGATAGGAGTTTTCTTTTCCTTTGAAAATGTAATAAGACCTATGGCCATTAGTGACATTTTATTCCATGTTATTTAGTGTCGTTTTAGGATTCGTCTTATTTTCTTATCAATAAAATAAGGCATTTAGCATTCTAAGTTCTCCAAATTTACTTGTCGCTAGGCCTACCTCGGGCACAACGAAGTCCTCAAAATTAGGACACACTTTATATTTCCTGCACTATGTATTTAAATATTGCAACATCTTTTCTTATAATCCTTACTAACTTGTTACCTTTTTTGTTTTTACTTTTGTTTATTACCCTCCCCAAAGGTTAGTTCGTGAACTCTGGCAACATCAGTATATTTTACCAGATCCCGGGGCCCTCCACCTACTCCTCCTCCCAGTCCCACCAAACACAAAGGCAAAAGAATAATGGAAGATTCAAGCAACTCAGCTGAACGGGTAGAGATCACTCATAGTGTCATGGTCCTTAAGGAGAATGCTTCTCAAATAGAATAAAAGTTACTGAAATTCCAAGAAGAGCTTGATCAAGTTCGGAATTTGGAAAGTCTGTCATTTCCCTTGCTGCCCTAGAAGTTACTCAGAATCACGTACCTTCACAAAATGTCCCAAAGCAACCCATTCCTCATCACCATTGCAATACTTGCCACACTCCCAACAACACTCTGTTGTTCATCCCGGAACCATTAAACTCCACAAATGACCACTTCCACAACCAACACAACACCCCCATCTATGTGAAAACTATGCCGCATCCTACGTAACCCATCTCAAGCATACTCAAGTTCGATAATAATGACTCGCTCATCAGAAATTTGGTGGAAGAACTTAAGAAGATGACCACTAGGATCCAAGGCGTTGATGGTAGTAAAAGAATTTAGGGGCTAAACTATGAAGATCTATGCATACAGCCCGATGTCAAACTGCCCAAGAGGTACAAACCTCCCAAGTTCGAAATGTTTGATGGAACAGGGGATCCAAGGGTTCACTTGAGGACATACTCCGACAAGCTGGTCGGAGTAGGAAAAGATGAGAAGATCCGCATAAAGCTTTTCATGAGGAGCCTGAAAGGAGATGCTCTGTCTTGGTACATTAGCCAAGACCCAAAGAAGTGGTCAAACTGCATTGGTATGGCGTCCGACTTTATGGATAGGTTCAGGTTCAACAAGGAAAATGCACCGGATGTGTTTTACATTCAGAATTGAAAGAAGAAACCCGCATAAATGTTCCACGAGTATGCCACTCGTTGGAGATCAGAGGCTGCTAAGGTTCGACCCGCTTTAGGGGAAGAACAAATGAACAAATTTTTTGTCTGGGCTCAGGATCCACAATACTATGAAAGACTGATACTGATCGAGAACCATAAATTTTCTGACATCATCAAGCTAGGAGAAAGTATTGAGGAAGGTATCAAGAGTGGTATGGTTACTAACTTTGAAGCATTGCAAGCCACTAACAAGGGTCTGCAGTCCGGTGGTACATCCAAGAAGAGGAACATAAGTGCCGTAATAGTTGCACATAGAACCAAATCACTTGTCAAATACCAAACCTACCCGATATCTCCACTTACATATCAACCCACTCCAAATTTGCAAACACCCGCACCTTCCTACCAAGCTCCACCACCTACCTATCAATCGCCTCCACCTTCTACATACCAACCTGTTTCACCCAGATATTCCCAACCGCACACCTCTACCAAGCTTACAACACTCAACTATCCCACTATCAATCACCTCCCGATCGCCAAAACTTTCCAAGACCTTGACCAAATTTCGACCACAGACCTCTTAAACAGTATACCGCCATTGCCGAACCAATCGACCAGCTGTATAAAAGACTCAAAGATGCTGGTTATGTCACTCCTATCCCTGTTATAACCCCTGAAAACCCTTCCCAATGGGTCAACCCAAATAAAACTTGTGCATACCATTCTGGCATGAAGGGGCATACCCTTGATGAATGCCTCTCTCTGAAGGACAAGATGCAGGCTTTGATTGATAACAGGATCATTGTGGAAAAGGATCCTACTCCGAATGTCTACAACAACCCTCTACTAGAACACAAGGGTGGAGGTGTTCATATGATTGAAATAGAGGACGACTGGGATCCCAAAAGATCAATTGGTTTGATCACGGAAGGTGACGATCCAAAGAAACCAACAGTCACTCTTAATCCAATTGTAGTCCAAATTCAGCCTTCTAAAGATGATGAGGTGAACATGTCCATACCACTTGAGTTTGAAATGCCAGCCTCTAGAAAGGCGCTGACACCAATTGAGGTCGAGTTTGGGACCACAAAGGCGCCTGAGCCATTTGAAGTTGTTGTATTACCTTTCAAAGCGAGGGTTCCCATCCTAGTAGAAATGATAGTCGTAACACCATTCCACACAAAAGCCATACCATGGGACTACACATCTGAGGCAAGCAGGAAGGGGAAAACCAAGTTTTGGAAAACAATTACGGCACAGGGTATGATAAGAACCGGCAGGGTTTATACCCTGGAACACTTGGCTGAGTCGAGTAAGTAGACCTCTGGTCGACAAGCCATCACTGAAACCGGCCCCAATTATCTCTGGAAAAATATACAAGCAAAGGAATACTCAGTCATTGACCAACTGAACAAAACACCGGCCCAGATCTCTATCCTAGCTTTGCTACAGAGTTCTGATACACACAAAAATTCCTTATTGAAGGTGCTGAGTAAGGCATATATACCAAGCAACATCACTGGAGGAGAAATGGCAAACATGGTAGGTCAAAGTTGGAAAGTCACAAAATCACCTTCCACGAGGATGAGCTGCCACCGAAGGGATTGAGTTACAATAAGGCATTGCATATCACTATGCAGTACGAAGATTATTTTATTACTAGGATCCAGGTCGATGGGGGGTCCAGTCTCAATATTTGCCTATTGGTAACACTCAGGACATTAGGAAAATGGTTGCATCAAATCAAGGATGGGACCATCAACGTTAAGGCTTTCGACGGTTCTCAAAAGTCCACTATTAGAGAAATTAGCTTACATTTGCAAATGGGTCCTACTTGGTTTAATGTTAATTTTCAAGTAATAGACGTGCCGGTATCTTACAATATATTATTAGGATGACCATGGATTCATATCGCCAGGGCCGTGGCATCAACACTAAATCAGGCAGTGAATTTTGAGTGGAATCACCGAGAGGTGATCATTCATGGTAACGGTAGCAATCCCATATACAACCGCCAAACCATCCCAGCAATTGAAGGAAGAAGAAAGATAGGTGGGGAAACTTACCACCACATCGAGCGAGTCAACGACATCGATAAAGATAAATGGTGGGATGACAAAATTAAAAGCATACTGAATTGGAGTGGGTATGAGCCTGGCAAAGGATATGGCAAGAATCTCCAGGGAATTGCTAAGCCCATCAAGCTCAAGAAGCACATCACCACCTTCAGATTAGTATATGAGTATACCTGGAAAGAATTCAAGGAATGGTCGCCACCCTGGCGCGGTCCTTACTATCCATTGGAGCAGCCGATACCCCATCTGGAGCATACTTTCCAACCGGCCAAAATCATCTATGGGTCAGAAGAAGAGGAAGCATTAGCAGCAATGAGGAACTTTTTCTTGGAAGATGATGATAAGGACTGTTGTGTCATTTTTGAGGAGGAGGGGGAGGAAGACCCTTCTATACAGGTTGTAGACAAAGGAGCACTCCTCGGTAACTGGACCGTCAGAACCACCAGAGCCCGACGTGCCTCGGGGTAGCAAGGTTGAACAAAGCACCACGCACTATTTTTGTATCGACCCAATCGGTCGTTTTGAGCTTTTGCACTTTGATCGCCATTTATCGGGCATGAATTGCCCCGTGTTATACATTATGACTAATGTAGATCGTTGGTTTTGGTTTCAGGAAGGTTTGAAATGAATTTGAATGAACACTTTCAGTTGGAAGCTTTGAATTTGAAAGGTTTGATCGATAATTGACTTATTTTTATATGAGCTCGGATCGGAGTTTTTATGATTTTGTTAGCTTCGTTAGATGATTTATGACTTAGGAGTGTGATCGGAAGTGATTTTGGAGGTCCGGTGTAGAATTAGGCTTGAATTGGCGAAGTTAGTATTTTGGCGAGTTCCGGTTAATAGGTGAGATTTTGATCTGAGGGTCGGAATGAAATTCCGAGAGTTTCAATAGCTTCGTTGAGTGATTTGGGATGTGTGTGCAAAGTTTCAGGTCATTCGGACGTCATTTGGTTGGATTTTTGATCGAATGCGTGTTTCAGAAGTTTTAGAAGAACTTAGGCTTGAATCCGATGTAATTTGATGGTTTTGGTGTTGTTTGTGGTGTTTTGATGATTGGAGCAAGTTCAAATGATGTTTTAGGGTGGGTTGGCACTTTTTCTTGAGGTCCAGGAGGCCTTGGGGTGATTCCTAATAGCCATCGGGATAAATTTTGGACTTGTGTTATTGCTGAGTTTTGTTGGTTCTGGTATTTCTGCATCTGCGGAAATAGGACCACAGATGCGAGTAGGGGCATCGCAGGTGTGTATTTTGGCTATTGGAGGATTTCCACATAAGTGGATGGTGGTCCGCAGATGCGGCATCCGCAAAAGCGGATTTAGACCGCAGTAGTGGTCCTGGCAAATAGTGGAACTCCGCAGGAGCAGAATAATTTCCACAAAAAGCGGAAACCGCAGAAGCGATTTGTTGATCGCAGAAACAAAAGTGTCTGGACAGAAAAAGGGTTTTAAGGTTTCATTTTGTTCCGCGAGCTAAGGTATTTTTCCACCATTTTTTAACATTCCTGAGAGCTTTTGGATGAGAATTGAAAGGGATTTCGACTGGGATTGATTGGAGGTGAGTTCTATGACCTAAATACATGATTTAATCGTATAATCAACCTAGAAATTCATGAAAATTTATCAAAAAGGTGGAAGAACTAGGGCTTGAGTTTTGGTATTTCAAATTGGATTTTGATGGGTCATTTGAGCTCGGATTTGGGAGTTCTTGATATGTATAGACTCGTGACGAGATAAGGACTCCGTCGATGTAAAAATTTCTAGGTTTTGAGAAGTGGGTTCGGGGCTCGGGTTTTGCAAATTTTATGATTTTTGATGTTTTTTTATTCTTTTAGATTGGGTTATGTTCCTTAGCCTATTGTGACGTATTCGTTATGGTTTTGGTTAGATTCGACACGTGTGGAGGCTGATTTGAGGGGCAAAGGCGTCGCGAGCTAGAGATTTCACCGGTTCGAGGTAAGTAATGATTGTAAATGATATCCTGAGGGTTTGATACCCATTACTGCACATCGTAGTGCTATATTAAGGTGCCTTTCATGGCAGATAGCGAGCGTGGGGAAGAGCACCATTGGGGATTGTGACTTGGTCCATTCCGATTGATGATTTTACCGCGTATTTGACTGAAACCTATTTGTTATTATCATGATTTGGGTTGATTCCCATATTTGGGCTTCGTTCTAATTATTTGAACCCTTCCGAGATTTTTATCACTATTTCCTCACTATTTTGATCTATTATTTGAACTCAGTCCTGTTGATATCTACTGTTCTACAAACTCAGCCATTTTTATACAGATTTGAAACTCAAATCATATTTGGGCTGAGAACTACTATTTTACAAATGCTCGAGGAGCTTGTGATGATTTTCGGACTGAGTGAGGTCAAGGGCCATATGTGAGGATATGCTGAGTGATATGAGGCCGAGGGCCTGAGATACATTTATGTACCACGAGGTGGCTTGAGTGATGTGAGGAGGCTTTCAGGCCTTGTGAGTGATGTGAGGAGGTTTTCAGGCCTTGTGAGTGATGTGAGGAGGCTTTCAGGCCTTGTGAGTGATGTGAGGAGGCTTTTAGGACTTATGAGTGAGGTGAGAAGGCTTTCAAGCCTTATGTTGATATAGCGCTTGTGCCGTAAGGGCCCCCTCCGGAGTCTGCACATCCACAGTGAGCGCGGGTACCCATATGATCTGAGAACGAGCCCGAGGGGCTGATGTTATGTTGAGTGACTGATACTGATACTGAGGGGCTGATACTGTTCTGAGCGATTGATATTGAGCCCGAGGGGCTAGTACTGTATTGAGATATTGCCCGAGGGGCGAACTTTTATGTGCACATCTTGCATATTTACTTGCCTTTTTACCTGTTATACTGTGGTATTATTGCCCGAGGGGTGGATTTTCTATGCTTATATGTGTCACACCTCCTTTTGGCGCTACCTCACCCCTGCAAAGTGATGTGGTAAAGGGAGTTTTTCCAATTAAAGGACAATCGAAATGGGATTCATTTATTAAGAGATTCAGAGTCGCCACTTGGGAGATTTATGGTGTCCCAAGTCACCGGTTTGAATCCCGAATCGAGGAAATTATTGACTCTGTTTAACAGTCCGCGAATCAGAAATCTGGATAAGGATTTCTGTTAACCCGGGAGAAGGTGTTAGGCATTTCCGAGTTCCGTGGTTCTAGCACGGTCGCTCAACTGTCATATTTGGCTTATTTATCTGATTTATAACATGCTTTAACTTATGTGCAAATTTTAATTCTTTACCTCTTTTATTATTATTATTATTTTAACAGAGAATTGCAACGTTGTAAAAACGTATCTTGAACCGCGTCACATCAATGTACCCGCGGTTATCAACATATTTCGACTCCGTTGAGATTTGGATTTGGGTCACATAAATATGCACCCAAGTTTAAGAAAGTAAATTATTAAAGGCGCACCTAAAGCGACTAGCGTATCATTATTTTGGGTAAGGCCGTGAAATTTTGCTAAACGGCTCATCGCGAAATCTAAGTAATTTTACAAACACATATAGAGGGCCCCGTAGCTTGCGTTTCATTTGGCGAGGCTCGTCTCATTTATTATTTAAAAGGGCAAACCTAAAGCAACTACAGTGTTCGTAAATTATTCTTTTCAAGACTACTACAAGATTATTGCAAGGCTTAACAGTTATGGAATGAGGTGACACTTATTTTATTTGCATTTTTGGTAAGATCCATTGTCTTTTTATATAATCTAATTCTCCTAACATTAACTACTACTTCTACTTCCCAATTCAAGTCCATATATAAAAAAATTCTATCTCAGATTCGACAAATGGTTTGATAGACATACACGCGTTCATACCAACTAAGCCAACAATCCAAAAAGGACTAACCATTAATTCTAGCCAAGATATTTAGCACATAAAAAGAACAGTTCAGCTCGATCCCTCCACGGCCATCCGATACATATCAGCCCGCCCATATCTAATTAACTAATATTCACAAACAAAGGTTAATTTGTTCTTAACTCAGATTCAAAGCTCAGAGAGTGGTTAACCAAACTTAGCCGCAAACTTCAATTATAAACAAAATAGGATTAGGAACGAGAATCTAGGAAACATTAATCGTTATGAACACAAACTAACAGAAATTAATCTAATAGTCATTAATCACAACGAGAATCTAGGAAACATTAATCATCAAGCAAAATGGATAAAATAATTGAGGTAACAAACTAGAAAAATGTTAGCACCACACTTATGACCACAAACTAACAGAAATAGCAAACAATTTAGGCTAAAATATTTGTCAAAATAATCAATGAAAAATTAAACCAATCATAGATCCATCTAGAGAAGATAGATTGCACAACAATTCAACCCTATGGCAAACATAATATGGATTGAAATTCGAGAACTGGAGAACAAGAAATTGACCTTTTAATAGCTAAATATTCTTCGATATATCAGAAAAATCTGTTGTACATCTGTATGAACTAACCACGACCCGAAGCGACACCGAGAAAATCAAACAAGATATCAGACGGACCTCGACGGACTCAATCTCAGAACCGCTGAACATCGGTTGATTTCGAGGTTGTTTTCGGCTATTTTTCGAGCTGATTTTGGACTATTTTTGCTGGGTATTAGGAGAGGATGGGGACTGATTTTTTAGAATGGAGAAGAATAAGAACCGTCAAGAGGGTCGTCACTCACTGCCCCTGTATATCCTATGTATACAGAATGTATATCCAGTGTATACCCCATCTCCCAGGTCCATTTTTTTTTGTCCTCTCTCTAAAAATATTCCCAGATCACTCTCCCCCCCCCCCCCCCCCC